>JAYMTA010001814.1:0-18603 GCA_036897625.1 Pelargonium cotyledonis
TCGTTTCCCCCCAAGCCCCCCCCCCACCCACCGCCGAGGCCGCCTCCTTGATTCTCCGATCAATTGATCGATCTCAACAGAAGTTGTTGCTGCTGCATCTTGTTGCAGGAACCATATTCATCGTCGTCAACATTACCATTGGCCCGTGATCAGAGATCTTCGCTGCCGCCTCCCCAGAACCCGAACGTCGCCACGCTTCTTGCTTCCCTTGGATCGACCTCTCTCCACCGTGCCTCTTAACCCTTGCCCCAACCCCCGATTCCCTCCACCCCGCCACTGGAACCCACCAGTACCACCCCCTCCCCCTCGTCGTCGCCTCCCGAACACACTCATGTATAGCCTACCCCCCGTCGCTCACCACTGGAGCGAAACGCTTAGATTCAGAGCCTCCAAAACCCTAACTCGAAGGGAAACTCTCTCTAGAGCCATACCTCTTTTTATGTTGTTCTTTTTTTTTCATAATAAATTGGAGTTTATTGTATTTAAGTTCATGAGACAAAAGAATATAACTCGCTATATATTGGTTGAGACTCTTCGCCAATAAAGACATGTAAATGAAGTGATGTTATATCATCAATTAATAGACATACAAATTCCAATGAATTTGTGGGAACGGAGCGTTCGCCTGAATCGATTTTATCAAATCTAAGCGGCACTAACCACTTATAATTCATCAATTATACTTATTGTTCTCTTATTACATTGTGTCAGATCTAAGCGACATTAGACACTTTATCGTATTGAGCTCGAGCCAATATTCATATGCTTGTTCGAGCTCGAGTCGAGTTTAGACAATTTTAACATTGAGTGAGCTCAATTTCAACTCTAATTTTTTCTCATCTACCACTGAACGAATGTTTATGAGTTTTGGGCCATAAAAATAATTTTAAACTGAGAATCTAATTCTCATTCTCATTCCATTTCCTTTTACGATCCAAACACTATCTTAATTTTTCTAGATGAGTCAAGACTCAAAATAATGTACATGGCACAAGAACTTAGGGATTGTTTACACTAAGATATTTGAAGATTTTATTTCACATCATTTCAATTGAGAAAACATATTTTATATTTTATATTTTTTTATAAACAACGGGATATCATACTCGAAGTAACAATATTTCTCACTCCAAAAAAAAAAAAAAAACCTCACCCTAAACCTCATCCCACAAATTCCACCCCATACCGCCCATAGGGCTAGAAGAGATGCTAAAAGGATGCCATTGCAGCCGAGATAGTTCCCGAATTTGGAGGAAAACAAAACTGAGGGCATTGTATCGCAAATCCACAACATCAGAAACAAACGTGCATAAGTTTTCAGGTGACATTTGAATTAGAATATTTGCTCGGGAATTGGAATATGAATGGGATTTCTATTCATCAGGTTTGGATTACACTTTTTTGTTCACGAGAATGGCTCTAGAATGAAAATCTCATTCTAATTGTCGTTCACATTTTAGAAAGTTTTATCCAGACACTATTTCTTGAGTAACTAAGTTAATCAATAACACACATTAGAGAAAAGAAAAAAAGAGTCCAGCAGCATTACTTGCAGGTTTTGAAAGAGCCAACTCAACAACTCCACAAGGAAGATACTTGGCTGAGACTATATCAGTAATGCTTCGAGATTGGATGAATCTTAAGAACCGATCAAGAATTAAAATAAATAACTCTATATTAGCTTTCTGCTCAGTTAAATTTATCTTTTCAGTTTCTTCAAGACTAAAAAACCCGAAAATCAAACAGATAAGCCTCAAAAATGAAAACTAGGATCAAAACCCCTATTATACCATATACATCCTCTGGACTGTGCATACCTTGGAATCTCAATGTGTTCGATTTCTCCGGAAAATAAGAACAACTCACGGACCTCTCTTTCGGCCGCTAGATCTGAAACGTTCTTATATAAGAACAGATAAGCCTATTGGAGATCAGAGAAGAAAAGAGAAGATGACTCCAAAGATGAGCTAGTCATGAGAATACAAGTTTGGACAACCTTTTGATGAAGAATGCTTACCAGATCTGGAGCAAGCTACAGGCGGCGGCGACCGGTGGAAGGAAGGACTGGGGCCGGCAAGCTGCAGGCGTCGGCGACCTGGAAACAGCGGCGAAGTGCGAACGGCGGTGCGAGAGAGAGAGAGAAAAGGAGTTAGTTAAAAGAGATATGAGGTTGAAGGAGGCGTAGGGTTTATCAACTTAGTGAAACGACGCCGTTTTAAAAAATAATTCTCAAAAGCTTAGTGACGGAATTTGGGACGGAAAATTTCTAATTCCGTCACTAAAGCTTCGGCGTGAAAAAATATTTGCGGGAAAAATCAGTGACGGATCTTTTGGTCATTTCCGTCACTGATCAGTGACGGAATCTGGTCCGTAACTAATTCCGTTCCTGATAAGCTATTTTCTTGTAGTGTCATACTGTCGACAAGGAGACTTGAATCTGAGACATCAGATGAAATTCAAAATGATATTAGCCACTTGGCCCAATATTTCTTGGTAAAACACATTTTTTATATACAAATATGATTTAAAAAAAAATCAAATGACCACATGAATTATAATTCAAAAACACCCCAACATATTTCACTTCCCTAAAAATTCAATTAAAATATCTAAATAAACAACTTCTTAGTCAAGATATTGATTTTGAATTACGTTTGCTATTGTCGACACGATGACTACTACTTATAATTATTTTCGCATAAAATAAACGTTAACACATTTGCTTGGAAAATTGTTAATTAGAAAGAAGGTTATTGGATCCCTCAATGTCATGCAATAAAATGGGAAGATATTATTTGTGAAGTCCTAGGTATCGATGGGGTTTTTAATTAAGAAAAATACACCAAATCACATTATATTTTGCTTCTTACACACTCAAATATTTATGTGTGCATGAACCTTTTCAAATTTTCTTGGAAACTTAGAAGAAGAAAAAAACACCTGCGATTTTCTTGGACCTTGCCAGCTAATCCTATGCATAAAAATTGTTATCCTCTCAAAATGTTGTCTGCAAATGAATCTTGATTATTGATCTCTAAACCCTAACATGAAGTTAGGGAAAAATTTGGCAAATCCCCAAGAAAAAGGACTACCCATATGTTAATTTTGGGTGTGCATGAAACTGTAATTGACTAATTGAGTCACGTCGGTGAGTTTAAGTTTTTGATTGAGTCGATCGTTCAAAATTAGAATATGCTAACTTAACTGTAACATGTTTGAACCTCGAAAATTGTATAATCAAATAATTTTATTTTTCTGATCCAGGACTCTCTTCTATCTTCATTTACAATGGAGTAATCCATGAGTTGGCAATTTGCATTTGAATATATGTGCATCCAAAATTTAATTCACAATTGGGTTGAGACTTGATAAATTTATAAATCGGGCTGGACACACACACAAACCTGTGTATTTTACACGTAAAACCCAAAACCGATTTGCAACCCACTCCTTTTGTAGGTTGGTTGAGGGGTAGGTCTTTCCAAGACGGACTTGATTTGAAATTCTAACTATCAACTCTTGGTAATCTTATCTTCCATAATGTCGCGTGTTATTTCTAAATATATATGTATATATATATTCTGGCTTTTCTTCAATCCCACATGTCAAAAGTATAGAACTATATATATAAGGCCCTTCACAAGACTAAAAGCTCACAAAAACAATAACATTAGTGATGGAAGTGCATAGAGTTCTTTGCATGAATGGAGGAGAAGGAGAAACTAGCTACGCCAACAATTCATCAATTCAGGTCTCTCTCTCTCTCTCTCAAAACTTTTGGTTCCTACTCTTTTTTCTTCTCATAAGCTTCTACATTTTTTTTGGAAAAAGTATATTTATAGTCACTGAACTATTAAGATGTTTCTCAAACTATTGAAAACCTATCAAAATAATCATTTCATGGCCCTTTTGAGGACGGGTCCCGAAACATCCGACCCAAAACCTGAATTGTCAGCTTCAGTGATAGTTTAAGAACCATTTTGATAATCAAATTTCTTACCCATTTTTTTTTCATTTTTCGATAGTTAAGGGACTATTTTGACAATTTTACCCTTTTTCCTCCCATCAGAAGCAAGGGATGGCCAATGCAAAGCCAATACTAGAAGAGAGCTTGAAGGAGCTTTGCCATGGAACCTTGCCAACTGAGTGCCTAACAATAGCAGATTTGGGGTGCTCCTCAGGACCCAACACTCTCTCAATTGTGGCACAAATCATAGACATTGTTGATGCCACATGCAAGCAAGTGCTGAACCACAAGGAACCCATGTTCCAAGTCTTCCTCAATGACCTTCCAAGGAATGACTACAACACCATTTCTCAGCTATTGCCAAGCTTCCATGAGAGGATCAAGAGGCTCAATGGGCTTGAGTTTGGTCCTTGCTTCATTGCAGCAATGCCTGGCTCTTTCTATGGAAGGCTCTTCCCTAACAACTCTCTCCATTTTGTGCACTCCTCTTTTAGTCTTCATTGGCTCTCTCAAGTAATTTTTTTTTACCTTTTTAGGCCTTATTTTTGCTTAGTCTAGGGTAGAGTTGGCAATTTGGATCCGAACCCACTTGGGCTTAGTGACCGATTCACATTAATTTGGGTTGCATAAAATAGACTTGGTCGGTTTTTGGGTCAGAAAAATCCGCACATTTTAAGCGTAAAACTCAAAATTTGGCATGAAACCCACACCCTTTCTGGGTCGGGATAAATTAGGCATTTCAAACCGGACCCAAAACCCAAAGTGGTGGCTTTAATATAGTGTTAATTGTTTTGGTACCTCTTGAACTTTTCTTTTCTTTAGTGTTTTCTTGTTGACTAGACTCTTGGACCGGACATAAAGTTGACAATTAGAGTTTTGGATATGATTTTACTGGGTTTGGGTAAGAAAGTATATAAAACTCGATCCTATATGCATTTTTTGCATATATGTATAAGACTCTTGGACCAGACATAGACTCTTGAGCCTATATGTATTTTTTTGCATAGTATATAAAACTCGATCACCTGAAGATTAATCAGGTCAAATTTTGGGTGCATGCGTCCAAAATTTTAGATATATAAATAGAGTATACAACTCTTTTTTCTTTCCTGACATGAAATAGAAAGGTAAGTTTAGAGGTATCAAACATTCAATTTCTAAGACTTGGTTGATTCTTAAATACTAATTCTTGGGTTTATTTATTTATTTTGGTGTTTGTTTAGGTTCCTAAAGAACTTGTCTTAGAATCTTCTAGGATTCCATTGAACAAAGGGAACATATACATTGCGAAAACGAGTCCACATTCTGTGCTTGAAGCTTACTTGGATCAATTTCAACACGATTTCTTATTGTTCTCGAGATGTCGCGCTGAGTAGATGATCCCCGAAGGCCATATGGTTCTCACCATTGTTGGAAAAAATGGGAATGATGCTGAATCTTCAAGAAAAAATAGATGTACTGTATGGGAGTTGCTAGGAAACACTCTCAATGACATGGTTCTGGAGGTAAAAAGATTTCTTGCAACGCAAGTTTCGAAATATATTTGAATGGGTTGTTTTACTTATACCTATAACGTAGATTATTAAACATGTTTGTAGAGTTTAATAGATTTCTCGCGCCACAAGTTTCTCATTTTTTTTATATTGACTTGAACTATTTAGTAAAACGTTTTATAATGTCAACGATCAAAATTTATATTTGTTTGAACGATTGTTCTTTATAATTGTTTTTAGGAAACGCTCTCAACGAACATGGTTGTAGATGTAAAATGGTTTCTTGCATTACAAGTTACGTGTGCTTCTAGAACTGAATCTGAAACTCTTTCTTATGTTTATGATTATAATCTCTGTTGTTTCGCTATTGTGTCGATGTATCTAGGGGTTGATACAAGAGGAAAAGCTCGATTGGTTCAACATACCATACTACACGCCTTCAGCAGACGAAGTCGGGCAAATCATTGAGAGGGAAGGATCCTTTGAAGTTCGACGAGTAGAAACCTTTGAAGTGGATTGGGAAGCTAACATCAAGAATATTGATGGTTTTGCAAGAGGCAAAAATGTGGCAAAAAGCATAAGAGCTGTTGTGGAACCTGTTTTGGCTAGCCATTTTGGAAATGTTGTAATGGATGGTTTGTTTGAGAGATTTGCTAAGAAGATAAAGGAGTATCTTGAGGTGGAGGAAGGTAAGTGCACAAACATTGTCATTTCCTTGACCCACAAGGCATGAAATTGGCACGCTGTGGAGGAAATTTATGTATGTTTAGTTGTTAGGGTTAATAATGGATCTTGTTAGTGAGTTTGATGTTTGTAACTTTATTTCATAGTTGCTCTCCAGCTTTTGTACATGACCAGAATTTTAAAATCATATTTAATGAGCTGACCAGAATTTTAAAATCATATTTAATGAGCTGAGTCGACTATCTTGATTGTGACTTTATTTCTTACTCAATTAATACAATTAATTTTATGTTTCTACCAATCAGTTGGTGCAACTAAGCAAATAGGTTGAGTCAACCAGTATTCGCTGGTTTGATATGTCAATATGATTTTGACAACATTGAGGTCAATCATAATAGAGTTGACAATTTAGACTTAAACACGCAAGTCCTGAAACCCAGCTAGCGTTTTGAAAAACCCCAACACAAACTATAAATAGCCAACTCTAATCATAATAAAGGGATGGTTTGATGCATGTACTGAAAAATATACAACACAATGCAATCTGTTTTAGGGTTTAATAACTTAAATCCAATAGCAAAACATCTGTTTTTCCCACATCTTCAGTATCATAAACAAAGTATTAACTGTACAACTTAAAGTTAATAAATGAAGAAACTGAGTGTAAATAGTCAAATACAACCAAATGACAGAACACAAAAGCTAGGGCACTTTCAAGCATCATCAATCCTCCTCCTCTTCACCATCTTCTGGCAAACCGGTATCGTCTCCAATACCTTCAAGCAGTTTCTCCACATCTTCTCCCAGCTCCAATAACCTATTACTCAGTTTTTCCACTTTGCTCTGTTCTTGCCCGAGGCACACAAGCAAGTCGCTCAATTCAGCTTCACTCTCCTTCTGAGCTTCTTCTCGTGCTTCGGCCTTTATCGCCTCAAGATCCGGAGACACTGATCCTCCACTCCTCAGAGTTTTCACTTCCGTCTCCAGATGGAAGTTCGCTTGTTCGAGACTGTTGTAGGCATCGGAGAGGCTTTGCATATCGGATTCCAGCTTCCCGGCTAAGTTTTTGTACATGGAAGCCTCAGATTCCATCTTGGCTTTCTCCGCCTTGAGCATCTCTACCCGCTGAGATGCTTCCCGTAGATCCCTCCGAAGGGTCTCTACCTGGACTCTTTCAGAAGCACTGCCTGTCCTTTGCTCAGTCTGGGAGTGATTGTTACCACCGGTCTTGGCAAGGTCCTCAGCCAAATTTGCATTACGACCAAGAAGGTTCTGGAAAATGAAGAAAAGAGAACACGAAATCAATTTATACCCGTAAATGTTATTACTCTACTACATTATTCCCGTGAAAAATTTAAATGGACCAGTGCATGAGCCTCCCACCGTTATGTATGTATATATGTATGTATGTATGTATATATGTATGTATGTATATGTATGAATGTATATATATATATGTATGTATGTATGTATATAACATCCGAAACATTTTGGGTCCTATGTTAAAAGAAAACATGATCTCATTTTTGGATCGAGATTTTTTTTTAGCAATTTTTGCCAGTTCCGATCTATGACTCTTAATAACGATGGTGTGTTTGACAATGACTCATTTCACTCTTTCTGATTTCGATTATTCCTTTGGTACATTTGTTTCTTCGTTTTTTATAGGCGACTCTAAAAAATTACCGTCTTTTAACTCTTTTTGTTTGGGAAACTATTACATGGTATATGTTCACTTGTTTTTATTTTCTTTTACCTTTAGACACATACATAACTAGAACATTCGATCACTACGTTTTCGTGAAAAGATGTCACGTAACAATTTTTTATATTAAGATTGTTGTGATTATTTGAGATATTTATAGTGCTAAACATTCACTACATTCTTGTGAGGAGAACAGTCACGTAATAGTTATTTTTTGTAAACTTATTGTGAAGAATTGATTTATATTATACTATTTGATATTATAGAGTTATATTGTTAGCATTTCAATATTTTCATAAATGCATATATGACTGGAATTATCTGTGATATATCATAGAAATGGTGAAATATTGGAGGAAACCAAATGTTTTATATATGAAATATAACAAAGTATACATCCTTTTATTATTAGCAATTATTTTATGCTAATCGACACGTATTTACAATGATATATTACTTGTAACTAATCGATTTAATGCAATATTGTTCAATTTCACACCTAAAAAGTATAGGTGCAATTACAAATTGATTGAACCGGGCATTTTGCTCCGGGTTTGTATATGTCACTGTCACACAACTTTAACAAAATATATATATGCGCTTCAATGGTGTTATTATGAATCTGGTTAGTTTCTAACATATTATATTTGTATTATATTGAACGATATACTTATCATGATTCATTTTTCTTTTGTGCGTCACATACTCACAATTTGAATGACTATTCAAAATTTTATAATATGTTAAAAGTGTGACGAATTCCGTGCTAAAAATACAAAATATATGTCCATGTTACTTTCTATTATTTGGTCTTTTACTCTACTCCTTCTTCATTGAGCTTCTCATTACAAGATGGTTCCACCAACACATAATCAAATTCATTAACGGCTTGAGGCCTCTCCAAGGTCATATTCGAAGAACTACACAAATACACAATCCGCTTCAAGTAGCTCATCGCCTCACACTCATTCACAAATCATCAAGAACCTTGTCTCTCAATTCCTCAACGTTACCTCCCCAAGTCACCCGATCATGTAATTTAATCAAGATATGACTCAGCGAAATCAGGTTGGAACTCGTACACTCTACTTGATATTAGAACGTACACTCTATTTTTTTTATTTTTAAGAGAACAGTGTCACACTATGAGATATTGAAGTAAACCATAACGGATAGTTTGCAATTTCTTCCTCTTCCAACTGCGATTAGTATTTGCAGCTAAAGAACGGCCGTGACAAACGATGCTTTAGTTTCATTGCTAGCGCAATAGTTGAAAAACAAACAATGTATTCCTAATTCAGTTAACCAACAAACCTATTTTGCCATACTATTTTTACCTTTGCAAAAACAACACACATAGCTATACATTTATATTATTACACCGTATTATCTTGGGCTTCTTTCATTTTACAATACTAAACTTCTTGTTGTTGTTGCCCATCTCGTCTCAACAAGAAGCAGAAACCGATTTTGATCTCTGAACGGAGTAAGAAGAATTCAAGAACTTAATGCAGTCACCGATTACCTCAGCTCGATGAGATTCATTAATGGGATCTACTACCGATCTTGCTCTCATCAAATTGGCCGATGAAGAGACCGATTTTGGTCTAGAAGTAGACGAGGACCTTCTTCTATTCATAGACACAAAACGCACAGCTCTTGCCACCTTAGCTCCAAGATTCCTTAGAAACATTGGTGTCGAAATTTGCGAGTCTTTCGCCAGTCTAAACGTCCAGATTCTGATGACTCTCTTCCTGTTTCCAACGACTTTGGTGGCGACATTGTGTTTGGGATAGATGTGATAAGTCGCTTCCGGAGTGAAAGTCACCTTGTTTCCTGATCTTCTCGACATTTGATCTTGAATCAAGAAAACAAGCCGAAACAGAGCAAAAACAGAGCACTTATGGGTTAGAACAGAGTAAAAACAGAGAGTTCTTAGCTGAAACAGAGTAAATAACAAAGGTGTTTTAGGCTGAAACAGAGCAAGAACAGAGCTTTTGGGGGTGAAACAGAGGATATTTATTTTTATGAGGCAGAGAGGAAAACAAAGGAGAATTGGTGAATAAAGAAACAGTTTGGTTAGCAAGTATTTATTGAGAAACTTAATGGTAGAAAAATTAAATAAGAAAATATAAGAGGGGCTCATTGAAATTTTTAAAATTTTACTATGTTTTTGTGGATGTTTTGGTAGCCACAAATCGCAATTCATGTTACCATAATTTATTTTTATTTTTTTCCCAGCTAGATCCAGTCATTCATTCTTATCAAACATGTTTTTCTCATCTGAAGAAATCTACAACAAAAAAAATACTCCGTACATGTTTTGAGAATCGTACCAAGTGAGTTTGGTGGTAATCTAATAGTTGATTTTATTTATGAATATATAATATTTTAGTTTGAATTCTTTGAAATTCTTTAAAAAAACTTTAATGTTGCATCGACAAATAACACAATTTAACGAATTGATATAATCTATAATTTAATCAATAAATTGGTTCAAGCCAATATTTAAGATATGATTAGTTGTTGCCTTGAGATAGTTGCTTCATGAGTGGTTCTTTTTAGGAGCTAAATAAGACCTACCCATTCCCTTTTGTTTGTCATCTTTATTATGTTTTGGAAACAAAATTCATGATATATATGACCCAATTGATATGTGAAAGTGAAGATATTTGAATTTAGTGTTATGTGCCTCACTCTTCCAACCTTTGATCAAAGAGATTCATGTATAAACAATGAAATATATTTTTCATGGGATGATTTTTGTCTTGGAGATTGCTAAAAGTCCCCAAGTGTTGTCACTCTCCATCTTTGTGCCTTAAAGCACCCTCATTTGGTAGTAAACTTGTGTTGATTTGATTTATTGGTATGCAATGCAAGAACATTTGGTAAAAATGACCCTACCATGAGCCAAGCCTTTGGAACTAGAATTGGTCATTTGAATTGCTTCAAAAAAAAAAAAATAAATAAATTTTGGTAAATTCGAGAACACTCTTCGATCAAGTTCATTGACTGGTGACTCGGTCGCCTATTTTTCAAAATGATGAGTCATAACAAGTATATAAATGATACCATTCAACTAAAAATTTAGCGATCAGAATTGCAACGCTTGGATGTTAACAAATGTTCAAACGTGTACAATGCTATACAGTACTCTGAATTCAAATATTTTGTGGTTTAAATAACCCTAGATGTTCAAGTTATGACATTTATTGTAGTTATGGTTAAGAAATGGACAGTGTAAGAGAATTAAATGACATTGTTGGACCACAAATTTTAAGACTATGGTCTTAAAATTTGTAATAACCACACCTACCCAAAAAAAAAACAAAAAGTGTCACCTTGAAGTCTTGAACATTCTTTTTTGTTTCAAAGAAAAATTAAATATGATTGCAATGTTTTCAATTTACATATGGGCCTCAAATTAAAGCCCAAGTAATTATGCCAATTTTCATATGGATTCATTTTGGGCCTAAATTTCACAGTCTATTTTCACTTGGGCCAAAAAGAGCCTCTTCCTTTCAAGAAAATAAAGCTTCTTTTGTAATGTTTTTGGGCCTCACAATGCTGCAAGAATTGACCTTGGGCTCTCAAGTTTTCACTAGAGTAGGCCCATTAAAAGTTATTTACTCAATTCAACTTAAAACACGATAAAAACTTCGACGCATGTGATTTTGATATATTTGTTACACTCTTATGAATTTTTGGCACAAAACATCCCATTCGTAAGACACGTGGTACGTTCGCTAATTTTGATTCGTCTAACTTATTGAAAAATTATTTGATGCGCCATATTTAGTAAATTGACACTTCGTATATATATATTTTTGTACAAAATTTGGTAAATATATAGTATTACTCTCAAATTTATTGTTACTAAAATAACTTTTTATTTTTACACTCATATTTTTAAGTCAGTTTGTCATAAGAAACTCAGAATAAATTATTACATTTGACTTTTTTATCTGACGTGTCATTTTTCAAATGCTGATGTGGCAAGGAAAAAAAAAATTGGAAGATGAACCCAAAATCCAGATTGGTATATACTGATAGTACCCAGAAATTGATGCTGTTCTTCGAAAAAACAGAGTCCCATCTTTTCCTCATAAATTAGAAAAACAGAATATCCATAGCTAAAGCTTCTCTTCTACCACTCAATCACTCACTCTCAATCTCCATTATATTCTCAAAATTCCACTTCCACTCAATCTTTGATACTTAAATCATCTTCAACATGAACACTTCCTCCATTTCTCTCTCTACAAACCCCTCTCTCTCTCCTCCATTTATCGCCTCTACAAACTCTCCGATATCTGTCACATTCTTGGGTTATCAACCGTCTCGAGCAAAACCCATTACTCTTTTCTGCAAAAGGAGTTGTTTTGGTTACTCCGAGAAGCTGAAGGGTCGGAGGGAATTTGATGTTGGAGCCGGAAATATGACTGTCACCGAGGCGAGGGAGGAGGGAGAGGAAGAGGGTCCTCCTCCATTTGATGATTCCATGAGGAGGTCTGGGCCTCGCCGGATAGCTCTCTTTGTGGAGCCGTCTCCTTTTGCGTGAGTGATTTGAATTTAGCTTTGTGTGGTCAACTATGAAATGCCCATTTGGTCAAGATTGTTTTTTTGGGTGTCATTTATGCTGATTTGTGGTTTTGTTTTGGCTTTCATTTATGCCCACATTGTGTTTGATCAATTGACTGTCATAGTGTGAGTTTTGAGGAATCTTAACTACTTAACTTGTAGGAGGTTGTTGGTGAGATAGTTGTTGATTTCGAATGCAAGTTGGTTATTTTTGGATGTGGTATTGTTTTGGTTCTCATTTATGCTCACATTGTGCTTTGATGAAATGACTGTGATAGTGAGTTTTGGATTTTGAACAATTGTAACTTGTAGGAGGTTGTAGTTGAGCTAATTGTTGATTTAGAATGCAATTTGGTTATTTTTGTTTGTGGTTTTGTTTTGGTTGTCATTAATGTTCACATTGTGCTTTGATGAGTTGAATGATAGTGTGAGCTTTGGATTTTGAGTAATCTTAACTTGTAGGAGATTGTAGTTAATTAGTTGAGTTAGTTGTTAATTTAGAATGCAGTTTAGTTATTTTTGTATTTGGTATTGTTTTGGTTGTCATTCATGCCCACATTTTGCTTTGATGAATTGACTGTGATAGTGAGAGTTTTTTATTTTGAACTTTCTTAACTGTAAGGAGGTTGTGGTTGAGCTAACTACTAATTTAAAATGCAAGTTGGTTATTTTTGTACATACATTGCACCGGATCATGCTATGATGTTTCATGTCACAACTTTCATGCTTGCTTCTTTAGCTTGGATATGACTCAGTGGTTCCTCCAACATTGGCATGATCCTGGAAGATTATTTAAGTTTAGATGCAAAAAATTTGTGGGTTTTGTTGTTTTGAGGGTTCTATGTAGTTCTTTTACTGTTATTGTTCTACACGGGATCCGGATGGTTGTGTTGCATAGCTGATTGATCCAAATTTTATAGATCAACTAAGGCTTCTCAGCTCTTTTATTATCATATAAATGGTTCCTGCAGTTACCAACACTCTATGTTATAGAGAGTTCATGAAAAAGCCAAAGCAAAATAGCCAATCGACAGATTACTGAGATCTATAAGGTCAAAGATAAGATATGAATTCATTTGAAGTAGTATTGCCTGATTTTTTTTCCAGTTTTTTTACCTCGTGTGATACTATTGTGTACATCTCTAGAGGCTATAAATTGCAATGCCAATTGACTGCTGACCAATATGTATGCCTTTTTCCATAAATAAAAAATGTTCCTTATGCACTATAGTATCGGTGAATAGAAAATTAAATGTTTGGCATAGCTATGTTCTGCTCGTTTATGATACAACTTACAATACATGTTTGAATATATAGATATGATTGCAGATCCTTTTCTTCTATAATCTACTCTTTTTTGTGGTCTGTTATTTACAATTGTAAGGGCAATATATTTAATGCTGTGTGTTTATTTTGCAGATATGTGTCGGGGTATAAAAACCGGTTTCAGAATTTTATTAGATATCTACGTGAAATGGGAGATGAGGTATATCTTATACTTAATTAAGTGACGGGTTGCTTGTGTATGGAACTTTAATTTTCATTTTTGCATTTGCCGTTCTCAGCTAAACTAGGAACCAGATTGACTCTTGTAGTCTCAAGTTGAAACTTTGGATATTAGATTTGTTATAGTCTATATTTATATACCCACATTGGTTGATTAATGATGTTGTAGGTTATGGTCGTGACAACTCATGAAGGAGTACCCCAAGAATTTTATGGAGCCAAATTGATTGGATCTCGGAGGTTGCTATTTATGCCTAATGTTAATTATTTTTCTCTTTCTATCTGCTCATACTAGCTTTGGTTTTAAAATAAGGGTAAAAATATAGATTAGTATCTTTTAGTTAGGCTCATTTGCAGACAGATCCCTATACCTTATTACCCGTCAACTAACTCCCTGTACTTCCATTATTTCATCCCATCAGTTAGATTTAACTGAATTTTCTATCTAACACACATTATCTATAATAAATTTTTTTTACAAAATACTCATTATACCCTTACTATCACCATAAATTTCGCATTCCCCGAAATCAAAAATTGAAAGTACATCAAGTTAGTTGTCGTGAAAAAGAAATATAGGGAGCTATATGCAAATGGAGCTAAGTATATGGTATTTATATGCAATTGGCCCTTAAAAAATAACTTACAATTAACCCCTTATCGATATAAGACAAACAAATCTCTTGAATAATACAACAGTGAGATACATATTCAAGTTCACGGGTGACTTGTTTTTTCAAGTCACGAGTTACAGCTTAAGAATCTTCTCTACACTTTGAGTTTCAAAAGACAAGTAGAATAGAGTGATTAGTGACATGAGATAAACATTTTTATGACTTTAAACAGACTTACCAAGCCAATGTTGACTGCTAGTCAAAGTACTATGAAGTTGGAAGTTCGGTCTCTTAAACTGCTGTAGTAATTAAGTTATAAGTTGTGCCACAATGTGCTTTTCGTGGAATCAACTTATTGGATAGATACAGCTTCCCTAATGTCCACTCCTAAATTGTTTTAATTTTTATGGCTGCAGCTTTCCCTGTCCCTGGTATCAGAAGGTGCCGCTTTCTCTAGCACTTAGTCCGAGAATAATCTCTGCGGTTGCTCAATTTAAGCCCGACATTATACATGCATCGTCGCCTGGGATAATGGTAAGCTCGAATTGGTCTTTGTTTTTTTTTTCTTTTAAGAATTGCTTTACTGATGCTTGGCTGACCATTACGTGCTTTCTTGTAGGTTTTCGGTGCTCTCATTATTGCAAAATTATTGTCTGTCCCCATAGTGATGTCTTATCATACTCATGTTCCAGTGTAAGTATAGCCTTTACTTGCCTTTGTAACTTTTTTGCATATTATTAAATTCTGGTATTAAATTACTTGACAATGGCTGATTCGTTGCTTACTTTCCCCGCAGATATATACCAAGATACACGTTTAGTTGGCTCGTAAAACCTATGTGGTTGGTTATAAGTATGTAAATTTCTCGTCCAACCCTTTTTTTGTCCCAAGTTTTCAGAGTTTTGATCACTTATATAAACTCTTGATCTTTTTATCAGAATTTCTTCACAGAGCTGCTGATCTTACTCTGGTGCCATCAGCTGCCGTAGCAAAGGATCTCCGAGTAGCTAGAGTGACAGCAGGTGAATATAAATATCTGTAGCTGGAAATGAAAATAGATATCTGGTATTTCTTTTTACTAGGTAGTAACTGTACAGCTCAACCATTCCGGGACTGTTATATTCTGATTTGTTTTAATCTTTACCAATCTTCAGCAAATAAGATCCGTCTTTGGAACAAGGGCGTTGATTCTGAAAGTTTCAATCCCCGTTACTACTCACATGAAATGAGACTAAGACTAAGGTACGACCCGCTTCTCATCATTCCTATTGCTTTTTCATGTGTAGCAATTTATTTCATTCTTGTACATTTTTATCCTCCACAGTGGCAGTGAACCCGAGAAACCTCTGATAATCCATGTTGGACGACTTGGAGTAGAGAAGAGTTTGGATTTCCTCAAAAGGTTGTGTTTTCCTCATGAGTTGTTTCTTTGTCTCTACTCAAAAAGTAAAATGCAATTACCAACCTCTTTCGGATCATGAAAATCATAAAAGTTCAAAAGTGCTGTCTCTGTTTCATAGTGATGCAAATCTTATTGATAGTGACGGCCGAAGAATTACAAGAACACTAAAAATCCTAGATTCTTTACTGAAAGTCCTGAAAGGAATCATCATCATAAGCTAAAAACCAAAAGAAGTTATGCAACAGCCATTTATATCTCCTAGCCAAACCCTAGCTGAGAATTGCCCAAATTAGAATATCCTGTAGTTTCTAAAAAGTAGAAAATGACCAAAACAGATGAACTCAGAACGCGAAAATATGGACCGTTTTGCTTGGACCGAGCAAATTTGAGCCCAGTCCGTTGGCATCACCGTCGAAGCCCAATGGTGCTTCAACTCCTACATCGCGCAATGAGTTTCATGCTTTCCAGCTAAATATTTATTGTGTCTTTGCTCTAATTTGATTTCCCATTCTTCATTCTAGTTCTATTTTAGGTCATGATTGTGCTCTTCATATAGTTTACATACCTAACATCTAAAACCTACAACTTTAACAGGGTCATGGATCGGCTTCCAGAAGCTCGGATTGCTTTCATTGGAGATGGGCCGTATCGGTAAGCGGCTAATTACTGTCTTGAACTGGACATGTTTGTTGGATAGAGATGTTTTACTTCGAATGAGTTCTCGATGGGAACTTTTATTTGACCTCAGCATAAGTTAACGTTTAGGAAACTGAGATTTTGTAGACATAAATGAGAATTTGGACCCTGAATCCCACCCACATTTTTGTGGTTTCAATTTCGGATAGGGTTTACTAGGCTAGATATGCGGATCATAACAGACAACCACACTCAACCCACTCATTCTGCATTACAAACCTGCACCTCTTGCGGGCTGGGCCCGAAACCCAAATTGCCAGTTCTACTCCAGAGTTTAGGGACATGTCTTATGAAACAGAAAAGAAACGTTTTATTTAAAAAACTTGTACTCAGGTAAACAAGTTTGCCTTGTTCTTGACAGGGAAGAGCTAGAAAAGATGTTCGCAGGCATGCCTGCAGTATTTACCGGAATGTTACTAGGCGAAGAACTGTCCCAAGCGTATGCAAGTGGAGACGTTTTCATGATGCCCTCAGAATCCGAAACCCTGGGTCTCGTCGTCCTGGAATCCATGTCTTCCGGAGTCCCTGTAGTAGCAGCTCGTGCTGGAGGAATCCCAGACATAATCCCCACAGATCAGGAAGGCCTAACTGGGTTCCTATTCAATCCCGGAGACTTGGAAGACTGTCTGAGCAAGTTGAAGCCACTATTGTACAACCGTGTGATGAGAGAAGCCATGGGAAGAGCCGCCCGGCAAGAAATGGAGAAGTACGATTGGAAGGCAGCGACACGTAAGATACGCGATGAACAATACGAAGCTGCCATCTGGTTTTGGCGCAGGAAGAGGTCTCAGATGCTGAGACCGTTACAATGGCTCATAAAACGCATGTTCCCGTCTCCGGAAGCTGTGTAAATTCACAGGTTTGACTTAAAATGTCGATTTGTTGTATATTATAGATCATATATGTGTAGTAATGCATGTAAATTAGTCGAATCCGGTGTAAGCAGTTAGGGTTATGAAGATGATTGAACCTTAAACTTGGTTACAGGAAGATTGTTGTGAACTAGAATCTATTCTATTGTGTTACAGCTATGTGTAAAAGACGTTTATACAGTTAACTTTAAATGATATTACCATATTGCACTTGATTGTCACTATGTAGTGTGAGGGCATTTTTGGAATTGCATGTCTCATACCTATATTTGTTGCATCAATATATATATTTGACACGTCAGTGAAAACAAACATTTTACATCATGAATAGATCAGCATTTGTAGATATGGGTTAATGCATGTACGATTATGATGAGTTTAGCATACTAATCTAATCAAACGGATAATTATAAAGTTTTGTACCTTATTCATGCACGTACAATTTTGACGTGATAAACATATTAGTCTAATAAAATTAACTATTATGAGTCAAATTAAAAGTCATTGTCATTATGTTTGTTAAATTTTAAGTAATATAAAAAGAAAAAAAAAGTTGAAACACATTTAGATGTGACATAAAAAGACCGTTTCTGTACCAAGTTAATTTATGTACAATCAAATAAAATAATTATATTAGTCAAATTAAATTAAAGTCATTGTCGATCTATTTTAAGTAAAAGAAATTTCAAACTTTTTTAAAAATAAATTGAGAATAGCATAATTTGATTTGATTTGAAATGACAAATTAAACTTATTAAAGATATGGCAAATAAATATTTATATAAGCATAAGCATATAGTACACACTAATATATTTCAAACACATCCAAAACGACACCGTATCATCCTGTCTCTCCCTTTCCAAATATTTTTTGAACCTCAAAAAATCATTCCACTTTTCCAAATATTTTGCCCAATTTTTTAGGAGATATATCGAGAGGCCTCACACCCTGCATCGACCCTGCATCATGCTCGCTGCACCTCCACCGATGGATGATATTCAAATTTCAATCAAATCATACAAATTCCGACACGTATTGCATGAACTCGTTATCGGCTTTAAAAACCGCCACAGGTTCTGGGG
>JAYMTA010001815.1:0-18598 GCA_036897625.1 Pelargonium cotyledonis
ATAGGTTCCCTGAAACTTCTCTTTTGATTTCACGGGAATAATAATTCACGTTATTGTTCTCCTCAAAAAAAAAAAAAACAATTTTTTTGACGAAATAATTAACCCCAACATTTAAATATGTTCAAATGATAACATATTAATATATTTCTTTTATCATATATACATTTATTTTTTGAAGGAATCATATATACATATATTAGCGTTACAATAAAAATTATATCAATATAACTAAACACAAATTTATTTTTTAAAATGACAAATATTATTTGCTAACCCATGTCGTTTTAGCTGGTTTTAAATTGAATAGTCATCTATTTGTGAAAAAAAGTGCAGATAAGATTTAGTTATTACCCATTTGATAAAATAAATAAAAAATTTGAAACACTTCAATACAATATTAGTATAATCAATGTATATATATAAAAAATCTTACCTTTTTCCCCCTCACAAAAAATCTTACCTTTTATTTTTTGAAAAAAAAAAAAACTTATTTTTGTTACCAAACTAAATTAGCATAAAAATAGTTATATGAATAATTAATGTTTTAGCAGAATATCAGAGTGAAAAAAAAAATGTAGAATCTCTCTTATCTATATAAAGTTATAAACCCTGGCCGCCGTCGCCACTTCGCTCGCCAGTTCTTCAACAAAGTTTTTTTCTTAAGCCACGGTCATTTTTTTGGTCGGCGATGTTTTAACAGGTTTAGCATGCGTTATTTATATCAAATAAACATATATTTAGCATATTCGACTTTATTAGTCTTGTTATTATCTTGATTTCACCACTGACTCGTCTCTTTCGATCCACTTGCAGATGCCGTATATTCATCTCCCCATTCATTATTGGCTAGTTAATGAGAGTATGTTTACTATGAATAGACTGATTCTTTTCATGCGTTTTTTGTTATATTGATTTTATTATTTGTTTTTAGTCTTTTAGTGGATGTTGCAATATGTCTTCTCATATTGGAAGTTTTGTTTTGTGAAAGATGTTTCTGTGGTTGACTTTGATGTACTTCAAGTACTCTTTGAAGTCACGAAGATCGAAGGTGAGGATAAAATCACTGTTTCCGGTTTGATTGTGAGTGATACTTTGAATCTTGATAAACGTATTTTTAGTATAAATTTTTGTTTTGTTAGTAAGTTTGCGAATCAGATGACTTATTTGTCAGATTAGTCGTCGTGTTCTATGTCAGATTTAGAGGAGTTGGTAAACTTACATGCTCAAAATGAGTTCTATGTCAAACATGAAATCTTATGTTTAATACTTGGTACTAAAGCTAACAATTTGGTTCATAATTCGTGACATGACACAAAATTAAGCGGATTTGAGTTTAACTTAAAATGGGTTCGTGTCTAATTTTTTGACCCGTTTAATAATCGTGTTGGGTTCGTGTTGAACCCACGTAATCTATTTAATTAAACAAATCCTTAGCTTGTCATGTGTACTGTTTATTATCAAACTCTTTTAAGAACATACTTGTAATTTTAGGAAAAACTCTAATTCAAGGTCATTTTAATAGATAATCGGGTCAACAATAACCTATATAAGCTAATCTTGTTGAGTTGAGTTGTGTCAACTTAAACCCGTTTATGTAATCGTATCATTTCAAGTCAACACGAGTCCGATTATTAAACATGTCTATCGTGTCGTGCAATTCAACCCATTTAATAAATGGATCGAATTTGTGTTGACCTATCTTTCAACCCGAACAAGAATTGCCACTCCTACTTGGCAAATCCATAAGTGTTACCCAACAAGACCTAAAGAAGGGTATTTTGGGTAATTCTTCAAAATAGAAACATAGAGGGCAGTTGGTGATGACATGGATTCTTTAATTTCTTACTCTCTCCGTAACTAAATGAGTCTCTATTGTCTAATTTACATTAGGGAGTATTTTCTTTCCGTTTGAACAGAATCGAGAAGTAATAACCTAAACTGAACTGTTATTTTTCCTCCGTGGAAAGACCAATTTCTCATTCCCTTCTTACTCCATCAGCTACTGCTTCTCTCAGCTGCTAAAGTCTCCTTCTCCGGCAGCCACCATTTTTCCTCTTCCGTATGAGGTAGTTGTATCCCTCAAATTGTTCACAATAATCGCTAATTTGATCATTCTTTACCCAAATCGTGCCCTAATGTACTCTTTTCCCCCCTTTCTTGGTGGCTGGTTTTGACTTTTGGGAAGTGAGTTTCTGGTTTTGTTGAGTGTGACATGCATGTAACTTGAATTGAGTCACAATTGCTTATCTTTTATACAAGGGGAAGGTGTTTTAGTTGATGTTGAGTTTTGGAGGCGACCTAAGATGGAATTTTTATTATTACTGATGAACTGAATTTGGTGTGTGTTTTGTTTTTTCTTCATTGACACGTGTTTGCATTTTAAGCATGTGTAGTTAGTTACTGTTGGACACTTCGCTGTTTTTGGTATAGTGGTTAATTTTTGGTTTGAAGTTTAAATTAGAAAATGGAATGTCAATCAGTTTTGGTTTTATTAGCATAATCATTTGTTTGTCTGTGTTTATATATATCCATGCCAATGAGCCGATGTCACCTCATCAATTAACACCCATACCCACCTGGCCACCTCAATCCGCGCCCGCCCTGATCCATTTATTTTGCGTCTTTGCTGAGATTCCGGACACTCATAATAATATTTATTTTTAATTAAAGAGTCGTCATTTCTAATGTGTGTAGCTGTGCTATTTGATTATGAAAAAACTTGTATCCATATCGTGTCCCATGTTTGTGACTGTGTTTGAATTCAAAATACATAGTGGAGTTCATTACATTTTCTCATGTCCCAACATTTTTCTCCATTGTATGACATTTTGCTAATTTACTGATATTGTTACTTTATGTCCTTTGATTGACATGTTCACCTTGTTGTATGCATTTAACTTCTTTTACAGTGCTCAAGATGAGCTTTACAGAGGTTGTAGACTTGTCTAGTGACGATGAACTTGGAGAGGTGGATGTAAAGCCTGTTAAGTTGGAGCCTGGTTTTGTTGGCGAGACTCTGAAACCAAAAGGGTACTGTTATGATTTAGTAGCTGAGTGTCGGAAGTCTAATGCTCAACCTATAAGACAAGAATCTGAAGAAAATAGAAGCTCAAATGCTGTAAGTACTGGTCAAAGTAGCATTAGTATGTTGGAGCAAGGACAGTCACCAGTGGATGATACAGGCCTTTCTTCATCAGCGACTAAATGTCCCGCACCACTTTGTCGACAATTTTGGAAGGCTGGGGCTTATGAAGATGGCCTTGCTTCAAAAGTCAGACATCAAAGTATTCCACTGTCTTTTGTCATCCTCTATTAAATTATTGTCATCCTCAAGTGCATTGGACTCTAGCATCTTCATTTATGCATGTGTTATTGATGTTTAATTAACTTTGCTCGGCACTTATTATTTGAATGGCAGATGGCAAAAACTATCTACATGTCCACCCCATGTTCCTTCATTCAAATGCTACATCACATAAGTGGGCATTCGGTGGTATGTCCTAATATTGTTCTTCTCAGCTAATTTGCTTCTCTACTTATGATTAATGGATATGATGATTTACCACCACTTTTTTCCTATTTCTTATTATTTGCAGCTGTAGCAGAACTGCTTGACAATGCTATTGATGAGGTAATGTTTAATGCTTTTAAGCAGTCTAAAATGTTGGTTTGGATCTTGTAATTCTGGAGCATGAATTTTAGGTTATATGGTGATGATGTAGAACAATCACTAAAAAAATGAAAGTAAGAAATAAGTGAAGAAGAAGAAGAGACCGGGAGAGAAAGGGGAGGAGGAATGAGGAAGTGAACCAATTGACAAATACGTTCTTTGTTTTCAATATCATAATAACTGATTTAAATGAAATGTAGTAATATCTATAGAAAATACAATCCAAATAATCCAAATCCTAATCACTAAAAATCGGTATAGCTACAAACCAGGCCGGAAACTACTACAAAATAATTAAGAAACTAAATGAACTTAACTCAGCCTACGCCCAAAGTACATGCACAGGTCCTTCAGCGGCCACTTGTCATATGACAAGCGTAATATATGTTATAATCTTTCTTAAGATACTCTAAGAAGAAATTTTTACGTTTTCCTAATCATAACTATTTTAGTCAAGTTGTAGTCTTGGATATAGATTTCTCCTCTTTTCCTAAAAATTGATAGAAGTGAGATGTTGGTTTTATGTGGTGGTAACACATTCATCTGACTCATTATTATTAACTTGATTATAAGACAAAAGTTGAATTTAAGGAACATTGACAAACTATACCGATTAAAAAAAATGCAGCAAAAGCTAGTCCATTGTGTTGTTTGGCTATTGGGATGTTGAAACCTGTCAGGTTATAGGCTTCTCTATAAGTATATCTTTAACCTGCTTTATATTTCATCTTCTGTAATCATACGCTTCATATATCATGTGCAAATGAAACTCATTTGATGACTTCGTCATGTTTTGCCTTTCACAATGTATATTTTTTTTGGATGGATAGATCCAAAATGGGGCCACTTTTGTCATTGTAGATAAAATTTCAAATCCAAGGGATGGGAGTCCAGCACTGTTAATTCAAGGTATTCTTCATCTTGAAATTGTAAATACTGTTTGGAGTTTCTGATGATGCACATAACAGTATATCAAACTCCTTTTTCCCCAAAACCTGGCTGTCAATTAGATGATGGTGGTGGAATGGACGCAGAAGCAATGAGGCGTTGCATGAGTTTCGGATTTTCTGATAAAAAATCAAAATCATCCATTGGAAAATGTACGGGCTTTGTGACTTCATACTTGAAATTGTGGTTTATGTATGATATTTGTTAGCTGACTTCTAGCTTTTCAGATGGCAATGGCTTCAAGACTAGCTCAATGAGACTTGGGGCAGATGTTGTTGTCTTCAGCCGCTGTGCAAACGACAGGTTAGTATCTAATTATGAAATACAATTCTACTTGGTGATTTTACACTATTATGTTAACTGATTTTTGCACCTCTTTGGAAAGTCCAAGCATCTCTACTGGTGAAAGTCAGATTTATTTAGTTTAACTGCAGATATGTTTTTTTTTTTCAATTTATATTTTCACTCCATTATTTTTTTAGGTTTACAATTGGATTTTGTTCCTTCTCAATTTGTTATTTGCTTGTTAAAAGGAAAATTTCACTCAGTTCATTGATAGTTTACTTGAGAGGCGCTTATTTGATCATTATCAATTTGGAAATTGTTGTAAGTGGTGATAAAAATGTCTAACACTTTGAAAAAATATGGAAAGGGAGGCTACATATACATTTGAAAGTCAAATACTAACAAGGTACACTTTTTAGTAGTGGAAGCCTAAGCCCTTGTATGTATCCCAATATTGAAGTTTAACATGATATCAATGCAAATTTGGATCTAAGCTTGTGGCATGATGGTACAACCTTCCGTTGTGATCTCCGGGATATGCCTGCACCCTACAGTTGTCCACGTGTAGAAGGAAAATGCTTACACGTGGGAGGATTGTTTATTTAAAAGGCTCTCAACTGTGCACATATCATACCCACGATAAAAAGAAAAATGTGAGGCTCGTACGTGAGAGGTAGTGTTGAAAGTGGTGGTGAACATGGCCTCCTTGAAAGAGGCTTAGTTGTATGCACAATGCAAGTATTGCCATTTTGTTTAGATTTACTGTTTAGAAATGGAAATCCTGCCCTTGATTTGGAATGAATACAAGATAATGTTTTAGGTTTTGTTGCAGAGAATGCAAGGAAGAGATTTCCTGAGCAAATCTCATAGAATAGGGTAAAGAAATTGTATATTTAAATCTAATATATTCACTTCTGATTTTCCGCTTTCTTATAGGAATCACTGAAGTTAAAAATTTGAACTTATTACAGTATGATATTCTTATCGTGTTGGTCCTATTGACTAAACCAACTCTCATTCAACCCCTAATTACTTATTACAAAACTAAGGAAAGTAAATCAAGTCAAATTTTTTAGATTGTCAACACATCCTATGTGATAATGAGTGAATATTACAGTTATAACTTTGGTTCGATTTGGTTCAACCTGTGGACCGTAGGTCGAACTGAACCATGTGTTGCATCACAGTTCAGTCATTTCAAATGCCTGAATCACTATTCCTTACAGCTTACTCAATTCATAGATGTTTTAAATTTTTTATGGATCTTGTGACTCGTGTAATATGGAGTGATCCATGATTACCTCAACAATTTCTGCACCTACATATCCTAGTTGTTTCAAAAGTTCTATTACTACTAGACTCTACATGTCCAGACTTATATTTTGGTTTAAAACTCCTTAAGAGAATCACAAGTCACACGTAATACAATTGCACAAAGCTAGAAGCGCAACCTTTCGCCAGTTCCATAGTCCTCAAAGCTTCTTGTTTTAAGAAAAATTCCAGATGTATTAGGTAAGTGGAAAGTATATTATACTAATTTTTTAAATATAAATAATACAAAACTATGACAAATATCTTTCTAATTATATATACCTAGTTTCCTTATAATAATTTAATGAATCATATGAACCTTGATTCAGTCCGGTCTATGTTGTGAACCTTGATTCGGCAACCATGTATGTGATGGCCTTGTGCAAGTATTCATAATCTATTTTCTCGTAAAGAATTCCCTTACTTTCAGTTTATCCTACATACTAATGATTTTGTTATAAATTTTTTTAGAACATTTTCCAGTATAAGAAATATTTATACAAAAATTTACTGGTTTTCGTGTTGATATAAATAATGTGGTATTTGGATGTCCTGATATATTTATCTTTGATATGTAGCTGCCCTTCAAAACATCTTGTATCGTTAATCCTTTTCTGTTATTTTTTTTCATGACCAGGGTCTTCTCTCAGAGCATTGGTCTCCTATCTTATACATTCCTTTCACAAACTGGTCATGACAGAATAGTAGTACCTATGGTTTGTATCATTGCTTAGTTTATTTATTTATTTATTCTGGTGGTCTATGTGTTCTGGTTGATTGTTATCTGTATATATATTTTTTCACATCTTTGCAGCTGCTTCCTTGTGTTAAATGAATCGTGCACATGCTGCAGCTTGCATACTTTTACATGATAAGAAGATAGGCATATTATTATTTAGATAAATGCTTAAGGGAACGTGTTTATTTCTTGACACCTACAGTTACAACTGACTTGCTGTCAATGAATCACGAATATAGTTACTAGTACCTGGTACAGTATGTACCCGGTACATCGGTAGATTAATTTTCAAAAGGCTTAATTAAGGATAAAGACTAAGGAGGGGTATTTATAGTTAAATAACTAAAAATAGGTAAAAGACCCAATTTGGTCCATGAACTTTCAGTTGATCCAAAATGGTCATTGAACTTTTGTGTTTCGCCCCAATTTGGTCCTTAAACTTTCAATTGACCCGAAATAGTCCTTGAACTTTCACATATTGACCCAAAATGGTCTTTGCCTTTAGAGCTTATATTGAAAGTTAAGGGACCAAATTGGGTCAATGTTTGAAAGTTCAGGGACCAAATTGGGTCAAAACACAAAAATTCAAGGACCAAACTTGTTTAAAAATAGTTCGGGAACTAAATTGGGTCAAAACACCAAAGTTCGGGTACCAAATTGGGTCTTTTACCTTAAAAATATATTATAATTTATAAACAGGTATGTTAAATTTTAAATTATATAATCATTAACAACAAAACTATACAATTTCCATATCCAATACTAATTTTGACCTTCTAATATGAAGGTCCATAAACTTGAAATACAACATAATGAACATATGACAGGAGCTAGCTTATTTCTTTTATTTAGAAGGAAAAAAAAGAAAGATGTGGGTTGTTGTGCAGTATGCATCACTCCAGTATGCTTACTCCAGTAAATTAATGATAAGTATTTTAAGTACCGAAGAACCCACCTTATATTTTTACTGTACCCAAAACATTTGACCATACCCAAGTGGCCTGGGCCAAGCCGTACCCTAAAAGGACCCCAAAACAAAACATTGTTCACTTAATTTGGGTACATACCCGGAATGTAGCCACGTGGGACGAAGTACCCACTACCAGTAGGCTCTTCTCCTAGAAGTACCTGTTCTTTATTGCTTGCTGTATAGCCTGTGGGCTAAGAGCGAACCTTGAATTCTGACATGATTCTTTGGTTGTTATTTCTGTGGGCTGCTAAACTACTGCTTGCTCAGTAAATACTCCCACTCTGTATTGGAGTTCATCTTTCAAGTCTAATTTTAAGGTATTAACTCTCAAGTCAATTTGCAGGTGGATTATGAGTTCAACACGTCAACCGGCTCCTTGGGACACCTGAATACTAGGGAACATTTTAAGTCTAATCTTTCTATGCTGTTACAGTGGTCTCCCTATTCCACTGAAGCAGAACTTCTGAAGCAAGTATGCTCCCAAAATTTATGTCTTTGCTGGTCTTAAATACTCTACTGCTCACTGACATTCATTAATTAAAACGAACATTTCTGAATTCTGGATTCATCTGTATATGCAAGTTAGTTTTCCTCTCAGTCTTAGCTTTCAAGTTAGTTCATAAAAATGCCTATGGTGATCTCTGTTGAACTATCAATTGTTTTGTTCTGATAAAAAAAAAATCAATTACATTGTTAATTCTTTATATAAAGTGTCTTAATCTGTTTTATGCATCTGGCTGTGGCAATACTTTTGCTTTCATTTCAACTTAAAATTAAGTAATATAAGAATGTTCAAGTATTTTGTAGTTCTTATTGCATATCAAATTCAGGTTAAATGGAGCTTGTGTGCCCATGCCAATGTGTTAACTTTTGGAAGTAAACCATATTTATCCAAACATTAAGTTGAACTAAAATGCTTAAACTTAATATCTTCCAAAGAAGCTATGATAGCCACAGTGCCATTGTGAGTATTCTGATTTGTATATTTTCTGACTAGTAAACACTTGTCCGAGAGTTGTTCCTTACAAAGTTTTGTTGTGCTTTATATGAGAAACTCTGATATTGGAAATTGACCTGATATAAAATGATTAACACATTATTTTATGAAGCATTTCCATGTTATATTTTAGGGTTTTCTTCTGTTCCCAGACTAGTGTCTTTGTATGACTAGGCACAAAGATAAATAAAAGTCAATGAATACAAAGGTGTTTTGGTTTTTCAAGCTTTCATTCCAATTTTTCCCTTTTAGTTGCTTCAAGCTTTCATTAAACTTCATTTTTAGCAGATTAGTGCTACTGCTTTGACTATGTGTTTTAGGACAAACTATTATTGAAAGAAAACTTTTTACAAGATGAAGCTCAGAGGAAATCCTGTTAATTTCTTTGATGTTCCGCTCTTTTAGATTTGATTCATTCTCCTTTAAATCTGATGACAGTTTAATGATGTTGGGCCACATGGCACAAAAGTTATTATCTATAATTTATGGCTCAACAACGACGGCAAAGTGGAGCTGGACTTTGATACGGACCCTGAGGTTAAATTCTATGTGTATTTTTTTTAATCTTCTTGAAACTAGTCTAGTTATCATTTCGTATTAATTGGTTATTTTGACTTGGTGTGCACAGGATATCCGTATTGGAGGGGATACCAGAAAAGTTGAAGCAGTTGCTGCACAGCACATTGCAAACAGATTTCATTATTCTCTCCGTGTAAGTCTGATAGAGAATTATAGCTAAATTTTGTGCATTAGAAATCAGATTGTTCTGAAATCAGTTCCATCATTCTCCACAGGATTACTTGTCCATCTTGTATCTGCGGATGCCTCAAAACTTCAGTATAATTTTGCGAGGCCGAGTTGTTGAGCATCATATTATTGCTAATGGTCTTAAATATCCTGAATTCATCTTGTATAAACCTCAAAGTGGTGGATGCAAGGAGGTAATATTTTACTGAATTATTTTCTGTTGCAGACTTGCAGTGCATGTGTTTGTGAAAAAAAAAATGTATAGAATTTTCGAAGATTGATACATCACGTCAAAAAGTTACATGATTCACCTTGCTACTATGGTTTTGTCCTTCATTGCCAAACTTCAATATTAGTTTATCCGTTACTACTTCCTAGTCTATTAGGCTTAAATTTTTTGTTCTAACAAGATTGTATGCTCTTCGTTTGGTAGGAGGGAAAAGGAAAC
The DNA here is from genome assembly GCA_036897625.1 of Pelargonium cotyledonis. Taxonomy (NCBI): domain Eukaryota; kingdom Viridiplantae; phylum Streptophyta; class Magnoliopsida; order Geraniales; family Geraniaceae; genus Pelargonium; species Pelargonium cotyledonis. The sequence continues at coordinate 10,116 of JAYMTA010001815.1, forward strand.
CTTTCTTTCCTTTAAGGCCAATCAAAAGCTCTTCTATAAATGGCTGAATAGGGAGATAAACTATGCTTTTGACAGTAAATTGTCTTATCTTTTTGTGTCTGTTAGGCTTGAATATTTTTTCTTCGAACAAGATTGCATGCTCTTCGGTAGGTTGGATGGAAAAGGAAACCTTTCTTTCCTCTGAAGCCCATCAAAAGCTCCTCTTCTATACATGGCTGAATAGGGAGAGAAAACACGCTTTGAGAGCAAAATTATCTTATGTATTTGTGTGTCTATTAGGCTTGAAATTTTTTCTTCTAACAAGATTATATGCTCCTCATTTGGTAGGAGAGAAAAGGAAAACCTTTCTTTCCTCTGAGGCCCATCAAAAGCTCTTCTATGAATGGCTGAATAGGGAGAGTAAATTCTTGTATATATTTTTTTTGTCTTTCTAGGCTTGGCATTTGACTATCTTTTTCCCATGGACAAACAGCACATGGAGGGAAGGTATCTTCCCTCTTTAAGTTCTATCCTCCCCACCCATTGAGGGGTTACTACTTACTAGTTACTGAAATGCTTTTCAAATGAATTTTTTTTTTTCCATATGGGAAATCTATTGAATTAGCATTAACTGATCAACTCTTGTTAATTTACGTATTTTATTGGTTTCGATATAGTGTGATTATTTATGTATTGGGATGAATGCTGGACAAACAATGTTAGTAGGATTTTAATAGGATAGCTGCTTCCCCCGTCCCTTACTCTGTACTTTTACTAATATCCCAATCAAACTGTGTGGATAACCCTTTATTTAAACTACCTGGCCCATATGGACAAATATGGTGAAGTATCGAGGGAGCAAATCTAACCTGATTGCTTGAGCTACTTATATGGGGTCTCTGAGTAAATTCTACTATATTAAATAGCTTCACTGTAATTCCATGTTTGTCAATCGCTTCTACAGACAGTGATATTTGTTTCCTGTAACTTGCATTGTTGCTCAATCAATTATGTAGGGTGAAGTTATCACTACCATTGGATTTCTTAAAGAAGCTCCACTAGTCAACATCCATGGCTTCAATGTTTACCACAAGAACCGTCTAATACTGGTAATTGTTAACTTGTTTCTGAGTAAGTGTTTGTTTTTGATATATTTAGTCCCAGTGAAATCTATCTTTTGAATAGATATTGATGCCCACAAGAGTTTAGACCAATTGTCTGATAATTTTATTCTCAAAGAAATAAATAAATTTAAAAAAGAAACAGAATAGATATAATATTTATTTTTATAGTGTAGGCATTTTTCCTTCACTCATTTACTTTCTTTTGCAGCCGTTTTGGCAGGTTGTTAGCTATTCAGACAGTAGGGGTAGAGGAGTTGTTGGTGAGAAGTTGCTGAAGCTACTATCTTGCTTTATTTATTATCCTTTTTTTTATTTATTTTAATTGTCTATTTTGTTCAAAATTGTTGTGACTTGGTGGGAAATATTTGTGTTGTTTTAGGTGTTCTGGAAGCAAATTTTGTTGAGCCAACTCATAACAAACAAGATTTTGAGAGGACTTCCCTTTTCCAGAAGCTTGAAGGTCGGTTGAAGGAAATGACCTGGGAATACTGGTAAAGCTACTATAGTGTTTACATTTAGAAAATGTCATTTATTTTGTAGTAATCAGCTAATCATACCATCTCCCATTTATGATTCCTTCTATTAGTGCACTTTTGTTGTCCTATGTGTTTATTATTTCTGAATAGATCTTATGTTGTTTCTTGGAAAAATAGAATTGAAATCAATGCATCTTTCTTCTTTTATATTGTATTTTGTTGAGTCTTGATGTCATTAAAAATATATCACAATCACATTTCATACCATGCAATTGGGTTATAGATAATCACATTTGATACTGCTTGATACACTTTTTGAATGATCATTATCATTTGGGTTAGATAGTTTCTTACCCTTCAACTCTTATTTTATTAAGATTCAGTCCCTAACTAGGTCTTTATGGTTCCCCCCCTCCTCTGGTGTAGTTGCCACATTTGGTTTCTCACTGCCAAATCATCAAATATACCAAGTCAACAATAAAACTATGCCAATTCGTATTTTTTATTTGGCTTACCCAAAAGGACTTTGTCTTGGTTGAGTACAAAAGAAAAAAAGAACCATGCGAAGTCGCTTTGAAAGGCACCGTTTAAGCCCCAAATACCTTCTTTATCCTTACTGTAGTACCACAACCACTCCCTCAGTTTTTTGTGATGTGACAGTGGAGAACTGGTTGTAGTGGATGCTGGGGGTAAACTAAAACATGACCAGTCTAGGGGTTAAAAAACTACCATTGTTAGAAATTAAATCTAAACAAAATGACAGGCCAGGGGTAACCAAACTATTTAACCCTTATCATTTCAATGTGAGTGCCCGAGTGGATACCCGTATTATTAAGCTGGACTACTTTATAATTGGCATCAATTTGCAAGATCAACCTAAACCATGTGATTGAATTCTTGCAGGGATTATCATTGTGGGTTTATTGGGTATCAGGTGAAAAAGAAGCCTCGAGCACCTACGCAACCCCAGGTTTCATCTCATTGTACACCTCATAGTGATAAAGAACCTGTCAGGTTGCATAACAGTTTCCATGATGGTACAACAAAAACAGCTTCTATAAACAGAAGCTTTTATCGTCCAATTGCTAGTTCCTCCTATAGCAGAGCAGCTGGCATAGAATGGCCAATACCCAAACAAGGTAGATGTGGTAGCTGAAGTGTATGCCTTCTACGTTACAATCTTTGCTAGTCACTTCCAAAGGTATAATGGCTCGTGTTTGTTCAGAATCATCAGGTACGAAGAGGAAGGAACGTGGCGGTGATTCAACAGAAGTTGAGATGGTAAAAAGGCAAATGGGGAAAGGGGTTAGTGCAATTGATTTTGGGCAAATGCAGGTGTGTCGGGTTTGCATCGTTCTTTCCTGCTTTAAAACCTTTCTTCAGTACAAAACATCATGCACTCTCAGTCTTTATCTTCCATATTTTAACTTTCAATTGAAATTAGGTGGCGCAAAGATGTATATTATCAAACGCCCATCTCTCTGAATTTCAAAATTGTCACTAAGAACAATAATAAGACCAACTCAATTAGTTTGGCTGTGCAACATATAGTTAATCAATCAGTAAGGTTGTGTAACTTGTAAATTTATAGCTTAATCAATCAGTTGCTTGGTGGTGTAACATATAAATCTATGATAATAGTGTGATTGCTAAAGACAAATTTTCACTTGTCCATAAAAGGGAATCCCCTATTAATTTATTGAATTCCAAGATTTTTACAGAGAACAATAATAAGACCAACTTGTAAATTATTTGTTTCTTATCTAATGGTTGATTCAGATGGAAGCATCGGTTAATCAATTAGTTGTTTGGCTTTGTAACGTATCAGTCCATGATATAAGTGTGGTTGCTGAAGACCTTATTATTTGGGCTTCATTCTTTGGCTTTTATTTTATTTATTTGTTTTTCGATGATGACATGGCTATGGTTTAGTAATTTGCTTGTGAGTTCAAGTTCATGTCCCTGGACTTTATTATGCCGTAATCATCTACATCTAGCACCTCAATTGGTTTTGCTGTTTGACCATTATGTATTTTTTGTAGCCTGCCAATACAACTTCGAATCATTTGATAGACAAAGAGGTTGTAAACTTGTTGCAAGAAAAGAAGAAGCTACAAGCAAAGTGAGTACATTGGAATATTAGTGTTATGTTAATTATATTTATACTTTAGCTTTGGGTAACTTTTTTTTTCTGAATAGATTATGATGCCTGGTAATACAATTTGTTGCCTTTCCTTACTAGTATTTACTGATGCTTTTGAGAGAAAATGGCAAGAAATAAAGTGATATCTTAATGGATTCAAATTTGTGGGAGTTTTCATCTTTCGGCATGTTCTGACAGACCATTTTTATATGTTTGTTTCATCTTTCAGATGCTTGGAATATGAGCAGACAGAGAAACAACTTAATCTCAAGGTACTTATTATAATTACTGAATTTACCACAGCTCAGTTGTTGCCTGTACTTGGTCCACTATCTCCCAATCCTCGGATTATGTCAGAGATGTGGGTCACTTCATTGGAATGTCATTCCATTTGTTATGTGAAGCATTTTGAGAAGTAAAACAGTATAATAAAAAGAAATGGTGTCGTTTAACATTTTATCATTGGGTTAGTGCAAAAGATGTTTTGGTTTACATGTTTAGCTTCATTCCAGTACTGTTCATTTTGGTAATGGTTTATTAACCCCATCACCTGGACTAAAGAACCATTTCTTCACAGCTTCTTCTAATACTTGTAATACCGTTGTTGATTTCATAGGTGATGCGACTCAGAATTGAACTGCGTGGATACCAACATGAGTATAGTCGGTTGATGGCTGAATTGCAGTTGTTGGACACGGTGAAGGAGGAGAAGAACGTAATTGTGTAGATCTTTGCATGTATTGTGCTTCAATTCTTTCATTTGTCAGTGTTGTGTTGTAGTGTATGAACAGCGTACCGAAAGCTTAGAGAAAAAGGTTGTTTAAAGCTTATAGGTGATAGAAAATTTTCCTCCTGTAAATAGAGTAGAGAGTTGAGGTTGACGGACGATGAGGGTGCTCCAATGTATCGTGCATTTAATCGCTAACCCAGAGACCAAGACTACTTCCTGCTTACTAGTGAGGCAAAATTTTCAGTTTTCTTGGCTTGTCTATAAAAAGACCTTGTGCAAAACTCTGTAAAAATACTGTTGCTAAGTTTAATGTTTTGAAGTTTCAGCCTGTTTTAGCAAGATAACTATTTGTGTTAAAAGACTGTTTTACCCATTAAAGTAGTTATACTTTTCTATTTTCACCCTTCTTTCGATCGGGTTGGAGAAGTGAAAGAAATTCAAGAAGAGAGCGAAGTGGATTTTGCAAATAAAATTCAATCAGCTTGTTTTGTCTATTCAGATGATATGTAAAAATAACCATGAAAGAACAAGAAAAGGCCTAAAGCAGGTGTTTGTTAACAAGGTTATGGACATCTTTTCAATATGTCGATTCTTAGAAAATTGTTCTACAACAAAATGTTACTACCATGGCGAAAAAGATGATGAAAAGCAAACCCGATAATTGTCATGTTCACGGAGGCATAGATCAACTTCGCCAATTAAGTGCGATCGACAAACTCGCGAAGACACGGTCAACTTCGGCGATGAACTATAATTTCCACTTGCACAAAAGCATGAATCAAATTCGTCAATGAAGAGTGGTGGGCTGTGGCCCGTGCCTTCCCTCCATATTGTATTATATAATAATCATAATAATATCCAACATAATTCATTAAATGTGTCTTTGTGGGTTGTAATCCATTTTACTAGCTAGTAGTAGTTGTGAGAAATTCCAGTCTCTAGCAAACTCACAGGAGAAAACAAAAATCTTTTCTAGAGTTAATTTTTTTTTTATCTACGGTAGGTCCATCATACTCGGAATCAAGGAGTTTCAAACTTGAAATTTTAGAAAAATTCAAAGTATTTTAACCACTTAACTCAACATGTTTTAGTGAGTAAAAAGTACTTCATCCATCCCAAAATGAAGCAAATTGAGCCTAAACAATTTAAGCGTTTTAGATTTCTTTTGAGATTTTAGGTTCAACCATTAATTTTACTAACAGTATAAGATGAATTATTTGATCGAAAAATAAGTGTACAAGTGTTTGACTTAACTTGAACTCCCGGATAAAATTGGACTAAATCTCAATTCCGTATTTATTATTATCATTATTAATATTGTAGAAAATAGAGACAGAGCCTAGTCATCTTCATCATATGGTAGCTGCCCCGATTCCATTGTTCAAGACGAGACGACACCCCCTGCCCGCTCTGCCCGTAAACCCAAACCCTAGCCCATCTCCTCCTCCTCCTTCATTCCTCTCCTATAAAAAGAACACTTTTACAGACATTTATCCACAACAGCCTCTTCTCTCGCCTCTCTCTCCTTTCATGTTATGTTTTGTTCTATCAAGTGCTTGTTGCTTATTTGATGAGTGCACGACCGTGCGTATCTATGACTTTGTTCGTAGTCATTCATGTTTATGTTTTTGTTTGTTTTTACGTGCAAATCTTCCATCCGAATGCGAGCTCTAATGCGCAGAGCGGCCATAGTTTGCACAAATTGATTCTCTTCAAATCAAAAGATCCAACTTTATGTTTGAATCTTTAATTTGTAGCTGTTTCTAGCCAGGGCTTATCTTTTTAATCCCTTTTAGATTTCACAGCATACATATAATTACGTACGTATACATATATTTGTCCCAAAGCATGTTCTTGTTCATAGCAATCGTTTTTTTTCTTGGACTAGATTCATAGTCAATATGTTTGACTAAAGAAGATGGCATCTCCGATATTGAGCCTTTTTGGATCTTAAATTTTTACTTTTTGTCACAATAAAAGTTTTTAAAAGTCTACATCAACCATATTTAGAATATTTTCTCGCACCACACATTATTTTGTCATGTCTTGGAATCTTCTTGGAATATTTGGTACATTCTCTTTGGTTTTCTTTCCTATTTTCGGTTTCAAATTTTGGTCCATTTTTGGATTGTTTTTTAATTATGATTTGTAGTTAATGAATCATAAAGCGCAGTGTTTTGATTGGAAAGAACATTCTGATTGTGGTTAAAATATTGGTACATTTAATTGTGTTTTCATGTGTACTTTGGTGAACCTACATAACTTGTATGTTGTACATTTTGGGTGATAGCTTTCCACAAACTGAATGTACGTACGTACATGGACCTTTTATATGTTGTTTGGGAAACAAAATCATGAAAGAATAGAAAACATAAATATTGGTCAAGGCACAAATTAAGGTTTGAGGTTTGATGACCAGAGATGACTCAAACTTTCTAGGAAAATTTGAATTTGAATTTATGTCATTTGAAATATCTGATTATATTGGATTGGATTGGATTGGATGGGATAGGATAATATTTTGATCATGAACTAGATTGAAAAGCCCATGGACCAAATTGTAACCTATATGACTGGCCCAAACATTTGTGAAAAATTGAAATAAAATGCTTTTGTAATTAAAAATAATTTATCTTCTCAGATTTAAAAAAATATATAAGAAGTTTGAAAATTGAAGAAAAAAAGTGGTATCTCTTAGGGTTTCTAAAATAGAAGGCTTAAAGGTAGTTCTCTTTTTTAGTGAATGGCGGCTGTGAGTGTAGTGGAGTGACTTTGGGGGTTCATTTTGTGGTCGGCGGAAACGAATCGAGCCAAGGATCTCATATCTGGATAGAAAGCGCCGGTCAGAGGCGGTTTTACGGCTGTCGAAGTGTGGGTCGGTGGTGTTGCGGCTGTCGAAGTGGGAGTCGGTACTGTAGGGGACATTTCGCTGGGTTGCTCTGATTCTCGAAGGTAGACGGAGGCCAAGACGTTTGGAAATGGATAGTAGATTGAGGAGGGGTATGGAGATTATGTCTCTAAAGGAGGATGAGGCTGGTGGCCTCATACTGTTGGCGGCCGAGGAGACCCGATAGGAGATTGGGGGTGGAGGAGCGGGCCGGAAATGGAGGGTGGTGGGAAGATTCCTCACGCAAGCGGTAATCAACTATGATGCCATGAGCAACATGGTGGCGTCCACATAGAAACCAGCAGCGAATATGCGTACGTTGGAAGTAGTTGATGATCGTCTGGAATATAAGGAACAACGGTTTGTTTTTGAGTTTTACTACGAGAAGGATGTCAAAAGGGTTGTTGAAGGGGGTCCGTGGCATTTCAACCACCACACCTTGATCTGCAAGGTGATGGAGCCAGAAGATATTCCGGCGAAGGTCGATCTGTTCGATCTAAGTATTTGGGTTCAGTTGCACGATCTGCCAGAAGGGTTTAGGACGGAGCGTGTCTGCCGCTCCATCGGAGTGTACACAGGTAAATTTGTGGAAATGGATCCTTTTAGTTTTACCAGGAACAAGACCTCTTACATCAGGATCCGGGTAGTGATTGATGTTCGTAAACCGATTAAACGACGTTGTAGGGTTCGCGTGCCAGGGGGTGCGTGGTCATGGATATCGTTCAAATATGAGAAGTTACCACATTTTTGTTTCTATTGTGGTATTATGGGACATAGTGACGATCAGTGTAAGGAACTAATCAGTCATCCGGAGGTTGGGGAAGAAAGAGCTTATGGGACATGGTTGAGAGCTCCTATAAGGAAAACGAAGAGGAACATAGGTGCCTGGTGGCTTTTGGGAGAGGAGGTGGTGAACAGTACGCTAGGCCCATGGATATTAGTCCAGCAGTGACGGAGGAGGCGGTTGGGCTTCAAGAGATAAAGGATGGTACAACTGTTATAGATGGTAAACGCAAAAGAACTGGGAAGGAGAACGTGTTGGGTATATGCCTTAGAGACCAATCATTTGTATGATTGTGATAAGACATTTTGTAGTAGCGGCTACAACACAAACCGAGGGCATGTCAGACTCTTTAGTTAATCA
>JAYMTA010001816.1:0-18595 GCA_036897625.1 Pelargonium cotyledonis
TAGACCGCGGGCCATCCGCGGGCACCCGCGGGCCAAACCGCTTAGATCACGGGCTATGCGGGTCGGGCTAAAAATAACGCGGGCCAAAAATAGCACAATCCGTTAGTTAAATTTGTGGGCCGGGCCGGGCTGGTCTGCGGGCCAGAGAACCATTTAACAGGTCTAACTTAGATGATGATGGTTTTCATTCTTTCAGATTTATATCACTTATCTTTATTCTTAACTTTTATATTATAAACATATTTTGGTATATTTAAAGTTTAAGTTTTTTATTTATTTCATAAATTTTAAAAGTGCGCCTCACTTCAAAAAGTCTGCGCTTCATAGTGCGCCTCGCGCCTTTTAAAACACTGCTTACTTGACAAGTGAATTAGAAATGGGATTTCTATCACTTACACCAAATGGCACTGAGTAAGTCTTACAACCATACCTCGAAACATCCTTTGTTGCAAATTCAAGAATCAAGGGAATCATCATATAATAAGTTGGGAAAGCAACATTAAGAGTATATAATAATTTTGTACTATTAGCAGTTCCTAGTGCTCAGAGGATTGTATCAACAGAATCAATACTCATGTAACTTTTTTTTTTCTATCAGCGACGGGACATCATACTCGAAGTAACAATGTTTCTCACTCCCAAAGGGAGCTGCGTCACACTAAACCCCACCCCACAAATCCCACGCCATACCGTCGACAAAGAGACTCGAACTCGAGACCTCAGAGGAAATCCAAAGTGATATTAACCACTTGGCCCAACATGTCTTGGTAAACATTTAATTATTTGTGGAGTTCAAGAATCAACATGATGAGATAAACAAATTAACCTTGAAAGGCAAAACTTGAGGCCAAATGCCCAATGTTCCAATTATTTGGGGCTAATATAGAGGTGATACCGAGATAAAACAAAATACTAGAATGAACAAAGAGATACCTGGTCAGAGCATAGTCTTTGAAGCCACTAACCAAGGCACGTGGTTCCAGAGTCCCAATACATCCGCGTAAACGAGGCTCCCCACCATTCACCACTTTCTTCCAAGTAACAAACAATGGGCTGAAAGTAAAACATCAGTGTGTTAGATGAGGGCTTCATGACATGTTTCAAATAAACCAAGAGCTATGAGTTACATGTTAACGTATGCAGTCTGCACATAGTTTGGCTGAAATTATACATACATCGAATATGCACTTGCATGCAAATATGCACGACATCAAAACTAGAGCTGTAAGTATAGAATACCGAAAAGAAATATGCATGAGTCTGCAGTAATTCCGAATTGGTAGTGAAACCAAAGTCAAGCTATGAGGCATCATAAAGGCATCCTAGAACTGTAAAAAGCAAAACTAGTGGTACACAAACAATACCCATATGTCTAATTATTCCATTATGAAGATGTTCCATTCAGCATCTAATAATCCCCAAAAAGCTCTTCAAACACAATTAACCCCAACAAGCAAAATAATTACCATGCATAGATTAAGCTCCATATTCATTCACAATCAGTGCACACAAAAGTACAATCATCATTTTACAGACTGAGTACAACCAAATTCGAGGCATAAAAATACAGAATATCCATACAATCCCCAAGCTCAGAAAAATCAAAGTGGCAGCACCAATGCAGAATAAGGAGAGCAGTATTCAACTAAATGATCCAAAAATAAAACCTAACAAAAACGAAATTGAATGAAGAAGAAGCTCGAATGAGGGAGGTTTACTGTTGGCCGTCATCGAAGGCAGGAGGAGGAGGCTCATCGCTGTTGAAGTGAGCGACGAGCGTGCCGAAGCAGTACACAGCCATTTCCGGATTCGCCGACACCATTTTTGATATAAATTTATAATTATTAACTCCTTCAACCCCCAACCACTGACGATAGAATTTATAGTTTGATCGACGATGAAGCTAATGGTGGTGGTGAGGAAGAAGAAGAAGAAGAAGAAGACTGAGAATCGTCCTGACAATTATTGAGGGTTCGGCGCTTGCTGTTACTATTTTATATTCTCCTTTTCTGCTGCTCTTTCTCTCACACAACAAAACAAAAATCTCTCTCCTCAGAACTTCTCGCCCATTTTGCCCTTCTTTCGAGGCAATTACGAATATACCCTCTCCCACGAGTAATACCAAAATTGTCACCGCCGACAACAATAATAATATAAAGAGAAAGTTACATGTACTCTCTGTACTTTACACATTTTACATAAAGAGAGGCATAAGTATATGTGCGCATAGTGCCTGTTGTATGAAAATTGGTTTTACTTGTAGACTAATATTAGTTTTTTAATTTATTACATAAAATATTGTTGCTCACCTATATTTTTTTAAGAGGTAATGACATATGAAGGCTTTATTTGCGGTTTCATAACACATAATGTACCCAAGTTTTAAAACGTAGTTTTGGAGATACTTAAGTTATTTTCTCATCCGTCAAGTGTTAAAATTTACGGAAATTTTCACTTTCTCACCCATGTGATGTGCACATGTTGTTTTAAATGGTCAAATTGACTAAAATGTCCCTGTCTCTTTGTTTCTTATCTTCTTTAATTTATGGAAGAAAAAAAACGAACACTGCAACTTTGAATTTGATACAAACCACCAATCCATCTTGTTCTATTTAATTTCCTCCTCACATCAAGGTACGAGTTGGGGAAGATGGGTTTGTTACTGTTGCCGGTGGTTTTGGACGGTTTTATACCACTGGAATCTGTGGTTGATTCTTATTTTCATTTTAGATCTGATTTTGTTTGTTTCCAAGAGAGTTTGAGTTTGATTTTGTAAAATTTTCTGTATTAATACTGTAAATATTCCCTTGAGAGCTAGGGTTAGAGCTTACAAGATAAGACCAAGGATCAGAACTATATATTTTTATGAAAAATCAGATTCCGGAAACCGTGTTCTTCATAGCTATGAAGAACACGGTCACCGAAATCTAATTTTTTCATAATTTTTTTTATAATAAAATCATATCACAATACCAAACCAAAAATCAGATCTCAAAACCAAAGAAAAAATCAAACTCAAACTTTAAAAACTTCACATATGTAAATGAAATGATTGTGTTTGATCTCATAACTCTAAACAACATTTGAAAACGTCCCCGGTTTGAAGCACCGTAGCGAATCCGCCAACCCATTTTTCAGAGACTTCAATAAACTCGACAAGTCTCATCGATTCTTTGTGCATGATGAGATCGTTTTGGAGATCTCCTACGACGATTTGACTGTGTGGGTTGGGGTACAAGTTTTGCAGCGCCGGCAGAGAGAGTAAATGAGGTTAGATGGAAGAAGGTTATATTTAATAACTAAGAATTATGCAAAGGCATTTTTGGTATATTCAATAATTATTGGGATCATGTGTGCATCACATGGCATGAAAGTACAAATTTCCGTTAAATTTAACCGTTTACAAATTTGTAAATAATTAAGGTATCTCCAAAACTACATTATAAAATTTAGGGACGTTATGTGTTGTGGAACCGAAAACTGGACCCCCATTTGTCATTACCCTTTTTTTTTAATTCTTATTCATTTTTTTGTCATTTAGAATTCGTTTGTGGTCTAATTCGACTCTCGTTTGAACAATTGTGCTCTTTACAATTAATTCTTCAATATGAGTGACATATTGAATATCTTTGGAGGAGTTAAATTTTAGACCATTTTGACTTATTCAGACCGTTCGGTGTGCTGAGCTCTTCTTCACAAGCACTTCAGTCTCAGGCAGGTCGTAGCTTGATTGACTTTGATTTGTGTTTCTACTCCACCCAAAGTCAATTCTACGACTCACGTTGACTTTTTGCTCAACTAAGTGAGTCACGTGCCGCTCTGTCATTGGTTAATTTGTTTCTAATTTTTTGTGAAAAATCAATTGTATATCATGAGTTATGAACATGAGACTTAATGAGTAATCTAGTCCAAATCTAACATAAATTAAACAGATGGTCCACATCGTTTTTCTATAAATCGAGGGTCTAAACGACATGAACCATTAGTTTAATTTATGTTAGATTTGGACTAGATTACTCATTAAGTCTCGTGTTTATAACTCAAGATATACAATTTATTTGTGACAAAAAATTAGAAACAAATTGACTAATGAAAGAACGGCACGTGACTCGCTTAGTTGAGCGAGAGGTCAACGTAAGTCGTAGAATTGATTTCGGGTGGAGTAGAAACTCAAATCAAAGTCAATCAGCTACGACATGCCTGAGACCGAAGCTTGTGAAGAGGAGCTCAGCACACTAAACGGTATAAATCAGTAAACATGGTCTAAAATTCAACTCCTCCAAAGATATTCAATATGCCACTCATATTGAAGAATTAATTGCAAAGAGCACAACCGTTGAAACGAGAGTTGAATTGGACCACAAACGAATTCTAAATGACAAAAAAAAAACAGATTAGAATTAAAAAAAATATAGGTGCGTAACAATATTTTATATAATAAATTAAGGGGAAATGACAAATGATGGCCCATTTTTCAGTCCCAAAACAGATGAGTTACCAAGTCTTAAAACGTACTTTCAGGGATACCTTAGTTTTGGTTCCATCTGTAAAGTTAAAAAAGTTACTAACTCTGTTAACCATTAATGTCAATTGACCATTATACCCTTAGAAGAGTACTATTCATCTTCTTCTCCAAAAATGTAGTTGTTGTTTGAATTCAAAAATTTGAGAAACAATTGATCAATTGATTTTTTTTTCCATATTTTGTTATGTTAAAAAGCAATTTTTTTCTTTTTTGAAGAATTCTTTCCATGTTTTTTTTTTGCTACAAAGGAAAGGAAACAAGAAAAACTAAGGTGCCTAAATCATGTTTGAGGCAGCAACATGAACCAACATCGTCCATTGCCGCCTCCTCATCTTCTTTCAGATCGGCCCAGAACAGATCAAAGCTAAAACTGCCACCACACCCAATATTAACCATAACAATCATAGTTGTTGGAGTAAATTAGGAGATAATTTTTCAACAAGTCAGATATGATTAAGTTATTTTTTCCCTGAAAAATCCAGAATTCGGTGACCGATTTTCGGTGTCGTAAAATTCATGCCTTTGAAGACTTCGTTCACCAGAATCTGAAATTTTCAGATTTAAAGAAAAATATCATATCTCCAATCATCTTTTCAAAATCAAACTTCAAACTTAATACAAAAAATCAAATTCAAGCTTAAATTCCAAACCAATCCTAAAATCAAAATCAAATCTAACAAAATATGAGTTTTTGGTTGAGATGAGGTAATATGAGTTTGAGATCAGAAAGAAATATTGGAGTTGGAGGTCAGAAATTTGAGATGATCGAGAGCATGATTTAGAGGAAAATATGAGTGAGATTGGCAAGAAGATGAAGATGATGATAAACAAGATGATGAAGATGAAACTAAAATTTGGGAAAGAAGACAAAAGACCATTCCATAAGGGCACAATTGGCATTTTACAATTTTATTAGGTCATGAGTTTCTCACATAATTTTCAAGTTTCCGTTAAATTTAACGGTTTACAGACGCGTAAATAACTTGGGTATCCCCAAACTACATTTTAAAACTTAAGTATGCCGCCGGCTAGATCTACGAGTTGTACAAGATGCATCCATTCACAAAGACGGAGGTTTGCGATGTCTACTGCGCGAATCTGAAGACGTACTTTATTTTGGAAGGGATTTTACTGTTGTCGGTCACAGTCTTCGTCGTCGTTACAGTCGTGGAGAAACCGTTAAGTTAAGACGAGGTCAAAAAACGTATGTCCCAAACCCAAACTCATTTTATATTTAATTTTATTGATTTTTGGCTTTTTTTACTATTATTATTATTACTACTATTATTGCATGTTTTAAATGGTTTTCCGACGAGAAACTAATATGATAAGTCTCTAGAAAATAAGGGATATCATCTGCATGTGTGTCTAAAAGTTAAATAATTTAAATTTAAAATACTTTTGGATTATTTCTTGTCACACAGCTGAAGGAGAATCTATGATATCATTTTTTGGTGTGCTAGCACAAGCTTTCAAGGACTTGTCCAAACCGATGTGGATACTCCTTCTTGTTACAAGTTTGAACTGGATCACTTGGTTCCCCTTTTTCCTGTATGACACTTACTGGATGGGCAAGGAAGTGTATGGAGGGAATGCGATGGGAACGGACGTGCAGAAGAAGTTATATGATCTTGGAGTTCGAGTAGGTGCTTTGGGGTTGATGCTTAACTCTATAGTGCTCGATTTTTCTTTAGATGTAGAGTCTGTGGGGCGTTTGGTCGGTGGAGTCAAATGGTTATGGGGTTTTGTAAATTTCATTTTAGCTATTTGTTTGTTCATGACAATTCTGATCACAAAGTTTGCGGAGTCTTGGAGGCAAACTCACGGCTTGGGGGAGCCTTCTAGCCATGTCAAGGGATCCGCTTTGGCCTTTTTCACTGTTCTTGGCATTCCTATGTTGATAAGTATTTTCATTCTCATTCTCATTTTTATTCTATATTTGTGTAAAAATATGGCAATTTTCACCTATTGAAAGTTGATAGATATATAGATATTATAAACGTTGAAAGTTGATTGATATTATAATATATAGATATTATAAATGTCGATATGTACATTCTTTTTTGTGCATGTGACTTTCGGCATTCCTTTTACTTTGGCATCCATCTATTGCTCAATTATAGGAGGAGGTCAAGGTAATTACTCAATGTTGTCAAACATTTGTTTGATCTTACACAACTAAAATTAATGTTTTTTTTTAATTTATATATAGATTTGCTTGTACTGAATTTAATTGATATGATGATTTGGTTTTGTTTCTTGACATTTATAGGTCTTTCTCTAGGAGTTGTGAATATTGCTATTGTTGTACCACAAGTAAGTAACTACAAGTATTCATCTCGTGCGTTGCATGGGAAAGTAGTAAATAATACCAAAATAACTATTATTAGTTCATGCTTTGAACTACTCACTTGATGGTTGTCTTGATTCATAGTATACTGTTTTATTGAAAGTCATTCCATTAATCATTTGTATAACTTCTTGCAATGAAAACACAAACAAATTAGTCAAAATTTCTAAACTTCAATAATTGAGTAAGAACAAATTTACAAAACCCTATAATCATTTGTATAATTTACTTCTAAGTTTTTTAATTAAGTTCATGAAACGTAAAAGAGTTGCTACGAGACATTGATACTAATCTCAATCTATATATGTTTCTTAATGGGAAATCCATGAGGATTCTTCTTACTTTATTTTAATTTTTATTCTATATTATAAGTACTGTGAATTTGCCCGATCCAACTAAAAAAATCAAGTATTTTTTAACTCAAAAATCAAGAATTTTGAGTACTTGCACGTTTGATTCTAAATTATCAACTCTAGTTATCATATGCAAACTTCGAACTCTCTCTTTTTATAACTATTCTACTAATCTCAAGTCAAGAATCACATCTCTAAACTAAAGTCAATCTTAAGCTCTGTCAACCAAAAAATAATGCCACAAGTTTACAATCCCTATATGCAAAAAAAGTCCAAAAATAAGGTTTCAAAAGCTCTCACTTCCCATAGCAATGCCATGACCAATCCAATCCAGTACTTCATTTTTTTTTCTCTTCTCATCTTCTTACATCTAGAGCTTATTATTTTCGACCACATTTTTGGTTAAGTTTCTTATGATTTCAATGAGTTTTGGTCATTTAGGATTGTTTAGTTTCTTGTTTTAAGAAGTTTTTTTTGTAGCTTAATTTGATCTTGGTTGAGTTTGAGACTTGTTCTAATTTAGTTGAATTGCTTCTTTTTTTCGTTTACTATGATCGAGTTTGATTATAAAAGTAATTGGTTCTAATCCCACATCGGAAACATAAGAGAAACTTAGAATAAAAAAACTAATATATAAGAGGTTGAACAAAGTCCCACATCGAAAAAATAGTGATTTGATGGAGTGAATCTCTTCTATATAAAGCATACATGTCTATCTCTTAAGCTAAAGTAAAATAATGATTGTCATATCAATTTTTATTAGCAATTGGTATTAGTTATAGAGTGAAAATTTGTAACGGATAAGAGTTGAAGAAGTATGTAATAAGAAAGCTCCAAATAGTTAAACTTGGTGATGTGATAGCCTCTAATGCATTCTCAACAAGTTTAACATAAATCATACATGTCTATCTCTTAATATCTAAAGTGAAATAATGATTGAAGGGGCATGCAATAGGAGAGCTCCAAATGGTTAAACTTGGTGATGTGGGAACCTCTAATGCCTTCTCAACAAGTTTAACATACATAGTATGAACTTGAACAAATACCTTTGTCATAATAATACAAACACTCCACCAATTAAGTCATGAAACATTTTGTATCAAATCTTGAAACTACTATCTATTTTTGAATTAATTAACTAATTAACTATATGGTGGGGTTGGTTCATTACACATCGGTGACACCATGTGTGGAGGAAGATGGTAAAAATATAAAAATGTGACAAAAATAAAGGGTACAAGAGTAAAAATACATTATTTTAGTTTTTTATTATTTATTTTAAATAGTGTTAGTAAGTTTTTATGAATTCCGTCAGTCAACTTATCATAAGGACTTCGATGAAACAAAATCGATAAACATTAGACTTCAGAAAAACAAAGTAAAATTTAAGAACCTGAGTGAAACAAATGAGATAATTCAAAACCTCAGGTCCATATTCTTTTTAAACTATTTTGGTTTTCTTTGAAGTTTGAGATAGGTTTTTTATTCAAAAAGGTGCCGAAATCCTTTCTTGCAACGACCTAAGAAACGTTACAAGACGAATATATACAAGCTTGAACAAGAAACCAATAGTGATTAGGCAAGAGACATTGGCTCTTAACCCCTAGCCTATGACTTTTAGCACCTTACTGCACCAAAGTGGTATCTTACACCACCACCACCAAGGATGTGTTGAGTGGAGATCGATCATAATACCTCTTCCTACTCACATGGCTGGATTAACCAACTGCGCCACCCTAAGTGGTTAAGTTTGAGATAATTACACGTACCTACCCTCAACTATACCTCTTTTAAGTCTGGATATCCTAAACTTTTGCATTTAACTTTTGGATACCCTGAACTATGTCAAACATCTTTCTGTTAGTTAAGCTCGACAGAGTTTTCAAATAATTCAGTCATGTACCCAAATATCATCAAACACTTGCCGGAATCATCAAAATCTCGCCGAAATCATCAAGCACTCATCGGAAATATCAAACACTCGTCAATTTTTTTAAATCTATTACTGTTAATTCCTTTAACTTATGAATTACATTTTTTCTAAAATTAATCTAAAAATTAGACCTCAAATTAATCAAATTAAGTATCTTCTCCCAGTAATTTCGGCGAAGGTTTTACTCGAATAGATCACGGCGGCCCGACGGATAACAATCTTCGATGACCTGGCTTCGTAGTGGAGATGGATCGGATCGTCTCATCAGCTCTCAGGCTCGTCTGGGTCAAGCCTTAGAGCTTGTCGGAGTGGCTCTTCCTACTGGCTTCCGATTGGGTCATGAAGTTGTGGTGAAGACCATGAAGGGAAAAAAGGTGTGCACGTGAGGATGTGGCTCACGCCGTCCACTGGAGACCACCGATATGACCACGACGTTGTCGAAGATGTGGTCCTGGTCAACCTTTTGATTTTTCCAGAGAAAGAAAAGAGCTCTGTTGGATGAGTGAGCACAGACTCACGACTGGTAGACAAGCGTCGAGCTCCCGACGATGGCCGGTGGTGGAGTTCTATTGGACGAGAATATCGTCAGCACGCAAACCAGATATGGGAGAGTAGCTCCAGCGAGTTAGGTATGGGCGGTGGCGAGTCACCGGAGATGGAGGAGCTCCGGCGGAGAGAGAAAGAGAAGATAAGGATGGATTAGGATTTGTTTGTTTGTTTATTAATTTTTAATTTTTTTTTTCATTTAAGCCATAATGACCTGTTTAGCTACTGTTTTTATTTATTTATTTAGAAGGGTATTTAGATTTTTTTTTATACAAACAGACGAAATAATAAACAGAAAAATGTTTAACATAGTTTAGATGTCCAAAAATTAAATGTAAGAATTTAAGATATTCAGAATTAAAAAGAATATAATTAGAGTATACATGTGTAATTGTCTCTTGAAATTGTGTCGTGAAAAGGAGAGGGACTGAAAGGACATTTGAATCCTCACAAAGTAAAAGAGAAAAGGGTGACAAAAAGTACGTTAGAAAGAAAAAAAGTGGCAGAATTTAATTTGGAATAAAAATACGAAGGGATAATTGAGTTTCAGTCAGGCTCTATTGCTCTATAAATAGTGGGATGGTTTGGGCTTACACAAACACAACCTCTCAACCTGAGATCTACTCGACATCACTGCCATCTTATCGGAGACTGCAGGTCTGTTATCGTCTCCTCCATTCGATATCAGTTTTTGGGTTTGCTGTTTCTGTTTCTCCTCTGTTCTTCCTTGCTGTCTTAATCGTGTTGATTTCTCTGATCTGTGTTTCTTTGTTCTTTTACAATGCCATAGCCTGTTGGGTTCTTTTTATCTTACTGATTTTTTGTGGTTTCTTATGATAATGACATTAATGGAGTCTCTGTTTCATGAGACTGGTTGGTTTCTGGTTCTAAATTCTTTCGAATAACCCAATATGGTGATTTTGAAATATAATTTTTTCTTCTTTGGTTTCTCTAATTAGTTCTTCCAATAAAATCATAAGACTTTAGGTTCTGGGTCTATGAAATTTTGTAGTTTTGAAAATTGTCCTCTTAAGGGAATAATTATATTTGGTTTTGTGAACAAGAGGTTATGAACTCATGTTGATACCAAAATTATATTTGGTTTCTCTTTTTTTTTTTCTATTTATTTACCTTGTTTACTGTGCTCACAAGTCACCATTTGAGATTTCTTAGTAAACCCTACTACTAAACCCCTTCCTGTACTGCCTGAGCCAAGTCTTGGTGTCTTACCTTTGTTGTGGACAGTCATTGAAATGATTTGCTTGTGTTTGTGTGTGTGTGTGTTTTTTTTTTTTTTTTGGTTCTTAAGCTTAATTGTGCCTCTCTCAGTTCTCAACTTGTCTACTTAATACTCATTAGGACATGTGCTAGGTCCATTTATGATTTAGGCCTTCTGTTGTAATTTGGGTCATAATTTGATGAGAAATTGTTCACTAATGGCAATTTAACTATCATGATGAAAGAAGAGGTAATGCTTGTCCATTTTGTTTTCCTTGAGAAAAATATGCTCCAAGCATTTGGATCTCAATTAATGAGTAACAAGTTAATAACCATGGCTTTTAGGTATTGCAAATAATCTCTGTGATCCCAAAAACTGCATAGGAAACAACTTTTTAATGTACCAAATTTATTTAAATGCCTTGGGAGTCATGACATGAATGCTAATATTTGCAGTTTTTGACTTCATCCTTAATATTGTAGAATGGGAAGTACCGGAGGAACCAAGTATAGTGAGTACACCTACGAGAACCTTGAGAGAGAAATCTACTGGCCCTCTGAGAAGCTGCGTATTTCCATCACCGGGGCTGGTGGATTCATTGCCTCTCACATCGCTAGGCGGCTAAAAAGTGAGGGCCATTACATTATTGCCTCTGACTGGAAAAAAAATGAGCACATGCCAGAGGACATGTTCTGTGATGAATTCCATCTTGTCGACCTCAGAGTGATGGACAACTGTTTGAAGGTCACAAGTGGAGTTGATCATGTTTTCAACCTTGCTGCTGATATGGGTGGAATGGGTTTCATTCAGTCCAACCATTCAGTCATTATGTATAACAACACTATGATCAGTTTCAACATGCTTGAGGCTGCAAGGATCAATGGAGTTAAGAGGTTTGTTTGTTTGCCTTAAATTAATGAGACATAATTTATTTCTACCCACTGGCAATATTTATTTCACTATTTTATCTCACATATGAGATGAATATATGTGTATATATATATATATATATACCAACCAAGGCTCGAACCCGAGACCTCTGGAGGAGCAAACACCTTTAGCCAATTGCTCCGATGATAGTTGGTATTGATGTTGCTAAGAGAAACTACATCTATTATTCAATTTGTGTATGTTTATGTTCCTGCAGTGTGTTAAAACTGGTTTAGGGGAGCGACTTAGAATGTCATGCCAACAGATATCATGTTTTTTTGCAGTCACGTGGTGTCCAAAACTCTTGAAATCCCCTCCAATTAAATCCATTGTTCTGCAGAAATTTTAGCTTTATTTATTGTACCAAGAAATGCAGTGTCCTCTCCGAATAACATATACATATATTAATATTTACCACCGCAGCAGTCAAGTTAATGACATAAAAGCAATTTGTAGAAAGGTAGATCTAACAAAGGGGCGTTTAGAAAGTTGAACTCAACAACAACAAACATATTCATACTGCAATTGCTTTTGTTTTTACCATCATTTACCTTTTATTGCTCAGAGTCCAATATCTGTGGGCATAGATGGAGAAACATTTTAAAAGTTGACTTTTGTTTGCCCTCTTCAGGTTCTTTTATGCCTCAAGTGCTTGCATCTATCCTGAATTTAAACAGTTGGAAACTAATGTGAGCTTGAAGGAGTCTGATGCTTGGCCAGCAGAGGTTTGTTTTTCTCAACTAATGAAATCACTGTATTTACATTTACTAACTCAGAACTGCCAAAGTTATTAATAATGAGATGTTATTGTGTTTGTGTGTTAGCCTCAAGATGCCTATGGTTTGGAGAAGCTTGCTACAGAGGAGTTATGCAAGCACTACACAAAGGACTTTGGCATTGAGTGCCGCATTGGCCGCTTCCACAACATATATGGACCCTTCGGAACTTGGAAGGGTGTGTTTTTTTAATTATTTGTTTCTATTAGGAGTACATGAATTTGAATTTGCCATTTCAATTTTTCTGATGTTTGTTTTACTATAGGTGGGAGAGAGAAGGCCCCTGCTGCCTTTTGTAGGAAAACCCTTACCTCCACGGATAAGTTTGAGATGTGGGGAGATGGTATACAAACTCGATCCTTTACATTCATTGATGAATGTGTGGAGGGTGTCCTCAGGTATTTTTCTTAAGATTTTTTTCTTTCTTAGATTTGATTTTTGTGTTATTCCATACAAAGTGTATAAATTGCAAATAAGTACTTATATGTTCATTGAATGAAAGCATTTCACTTAGTTTGATTTCTTAGGGATTCAATGGTTTATGCATTGAGACTGAGCTTACTTGTTATGCATTCAGATTAACCAAGTCGGACTTCCGTGAGCCGGTGAATATTGGTAGTGATGAGATGGTTAGCATGAACGAAATGGCTGAGATGGTCCTAAGCTTTGAGGACAAGAAGCTCCCAATCCACCATATTCCTGGCCCTGAGGGTGTTCGTGGCCGAAACTCAGACAACACATTGATCAAGGAGAAGCTTGGCTGGGCCCCTACCATGAAATTGAAGGTACAACTAGTAGTTTTGGTTTTTCTGTTGTGACAGCTTAGCTAAGGAAATGCTGAGTCACTGATACATATCTTGGTATGGTATGGTGTTAACAGGATGGGCTGAGGATCACATATTTCTGGATCAAGGAGCAAATTGAGAAAGAGAAGGCTCAGGGCGTGGACTTGTCCGTTTATGGGTCATCTAAAGTAGTGGGAACGCAGGCACCCGTCCAACTGGGCTCTCTCCGTGCTGCTGACGGAAAAGAGTGAAGCTGGTAGTGATGAAGACACAACAAGTGTTAGCTAGCATGTCAGTGCCTCCATATTTTATTGACAAGGGGAGGATATGTGGGATATCAAATCAAACATATTTCAGAGTTTTTATGCATTTTCTGTTAAACCTATCTATTGTGCTACATCCATCCACAAATGTTATGGTGCTTGTATTCCCCTAGCTTTCCATTCTCCTTCCATGTTGTTAATGGTTCCTGCTCTTTGCAACTTGCTTGTGAGTTGTTAAATATCAATTTACACAATAAATTTGCATTATTGTTTTCTCTTTTCTGTTTGTTTGTGAGATGTGGACCTTGAGAATCTTTGGAATTTGTAATGGTTTTGTGTTGTGGTCCAAAGTGGTAATATACATTGTGGATAAGAGCCAAAATGAACCCCTCCTGACTTTAGCTGACACCCATGCTCATTGTTGCCCAACTCAGTTGGTAGTGCAGGAAGAGTTTAAAATGGTTTTGAATCTTTTGTCATAGTAATATGTTATGTGAATTTGATTCACTCTCTGCTGCAACTGTGTAAGAATGTTTGCAACACCCACAAGGGAACAAGTCTGAACACAAATCACATGGTGAGGTTACAGCAGCCAGCCCCACTCACTCCCACTGTGCCTTTGTTAAATGCTTCAGGATCCATAGATCTGTGGTAACCTTATGGGACTTAGCTTTTTAAACCTTTTTTATCCCATCCACCAACTTTCTATGTTTTCAAAATAAGAGTTTCCAAGTTCAATGTTCATTCTTCTAATGCTTAGTGCTGGGTTGAAAATTTAAAAAGAGTGTTTGGTTAGCTCATTAGCTGGTCAAACAAGTTTATGAGCACAAAAGAACTCCTTTCAGCGTTTGGTTAAGACTATAAATAGTTTTTAAGCAATTGCTGATGAACTAAAATAAAAGAGTTGGATACTCCCTATTCCTGAAAATAAAAAACTCATATTTGTTTTTGTTCGTTGGTTGATGATTTAGTTGCTGGGTTTGGGTGTATAGATGTTGGGAAGTTTTGGGTCTTGCTGATTCGGACAACTCCACCATCACCATTGTTCCTCTCTAAAATCACATTGAATCAACTGTTAATTTCCCAATTTGTTTGTTTTGTTTTCACAAGGACAGGTGGTGGTGGTGCTTCACTTTTGATTTGTTTTTTTTGATTTGATTCATTTTCTATTTGATTTTGATTTGATTCATTTTCTATTTGATTTGGAGATGGTTATTTGGTTTGAGATTAAATTAGTCACAAACTCAAGTTTATAAATTTTTCGGCAAGTTCATGAAGTTTCTGGCGAGTTTAGGCTGAAGAAGAAGGGTTAAAGTCAATGACATTTTGAGGTTTTAAAAACAAATGGTTATGTGCTTGGCACATAACCTTGTCATTTCCTGTCAAATATAACTGACAGAATGAACTCTGGGAACCATAGGGTAAGAAATAGTTGGAAAAAATAGTTCAGAAGTGCTAACTGAAATGAAGGCTTAACATAGGATATCCAACAGCAATTACCCCGCAAATCAATGAATCTCTGAGTATGATTTCAATGAAAATATTGTCCACCGGAGATAACCCAACCCACTCCGATATTCCCAAAATGCTCAAAGATGATCTAGCCAACAAGTGTGCTACCTGATTACCCTCCCTATTAATAAATAAGAATTGTACACCAAAGAACTTGCTGGCTATAAATAAAATATCAATATAAATTATCACTAGCACGCTAGGATACTCGTCGCCGGCCAACAACATGCCCGTACTAACTCTTGCTATCCAGCCTCCCCATGACCTCCCTTGAGCCAAGAAAATCGCTCCATCTATATTAACCTTCACAAATGAATCTGTATTTGCAGACCCTTTACCTCTTCAGACCATCGTCCCCCCTCTCTGGTTATCATGGCCCCGAGCATCAGACCAAGCCCTCCACATAGACATGGCAAGGCTAAAAGTATTATCTTCCGACATCTACTTCTTCCTCCACACTCCTTCATTCCTGGCCTTCCATTTGCTCCAACCAACATACAAAACTTTGTCCACAAGGTCTTGATCCATCCTATCACCCACCAGTTTCAGCTACTCCTTAATTGTACCTGATGAGGTGGCCATTCCATCCATCCTGAACTGGCCCTAGACCTTCTAAGTGAATGAGAAATGAAGTACCGCGTGGGCAGCTGATTCTAGGGCACTTCTACATTGCAAGCACTCCACGGGAACGTCAACCCGCCTTGCAATCAACCGCTCCCTAACCGGGAGGCAACCCGAAGCCACCCAAATAGTGCTTCACCTTCCCTTGGGCATTCACCCCCCATATCAAATCCCAGCTAGCCTCCTCATCCAGCACCGCCCCCAGGCTCTCACAGACACAACCCATTCCGATCATGCGCCCAAAACCGACTGTCCTCATTAATTGTACAACTAAGCGGTATTTTTAAAATCTCCTCACACGACACTTTGTCAAACATCTACTGGACCATAACCGTGCTCCACTCCCTCCGTCCCACTTCTATCAAAACCACATCTCGCAAGCTCAGGGCAATGACTCCCTCTATGCTTGTTTAATCACCGGTCTGAAACCTGGGCAAGAGGGGAACCATGGGTCAGAAAAAAAACACTTGAATGTCGAAACCATTTTCAACCCGCTTCACACTACCCAGGAGAATAAACTTTTGAGCCGTATGGATGCCTCGACACACATAACTCGGATACAACCCTATCCCCGCGTAAAAAAAATCCCGTCGGCGCATATTTAGCCCTAAACATCTTACTCAAAAGAGACTGTAGGTTCCGGTCCAATCTCCAGAGTTGCTTTCCGAGCAAAGCCATATTAAATGATTGAATATAAAAAAAAATACAACCCGCCTCCCTGCTTTCTTCGACACAAACTACCCTACGACTTCCAGTGTAGGCCCATCCCCTTACCTTTCCTTGAGCACAACCAAAAATGGCTAACTGCTGTCTGAATCCTCTTGCATATCATGACCGAAAACAAGTAGACACCCATATAATAAAAAGGCACATCGAACGAGGAAACCCGTTGAACACCCAAACACACCCACCACCTACTCAGCAGAATGAACATCCACACGAGGATTCAGAAGTAAAGACAATTAATGATGTACTTGCCCCGAGCATGCCTCATATACTTGAAGAACACGCTTAATTGTCTCCTCCTCTTCCTTACATGCCTTGAAGAAGATGAGAGCATCATCCGCAAAGAAAGGGATAAAAGTTTTTTTGGTATCCAAATTTTAGCATGAAACCCAATTTAGTACCTAGACTTTTATTATAACAGAATTAGTAACTACACTTTTATTTTCCACCCAATTTAGTATCCACTGTTAAATTCCGTTAACAAAACCGTTTACTCTGTCCAGCTGTACCCAATGTTGCTTATGTGGAAATTTTTTGCTGACATGGCAAAAACTTACACATTCTTGTGTTGACGTGGATATTATTTTATTTTTAAATTAAAAATAAAATACAAATTAAAACTTGAAAAATAAAAATAAAAAGATTTCTCCAAACCCTCTGCCTCATGAACATGTTCATCCTCTCAAACTTGTTTGATCTTCGATCATTCTTTCTTTGATCTGTTTCGAAATCAAATGAATAAATGTAGTAGAGATGATGATATGTGAATCCCAGCACATTATGAGTTCTTGTTTGTCCAGATCTTTGTATTTTGTTTTATTGTTTGAATTTGTTTCTATTCCTGGTGATTTTCAGATGAATCATGCTGATGCTGATGAAGTTTGAATTGAACCATGGTCTTCAAGGCTTGAAATTGGAGCTAGAAAAATAAGAATTGGTCCATTTCAAGCTTATTAATTACAGTAATCGGTATATTAATTTCTCATATCTCTCTATGAGTTTTGAAATCCAAACGCCATCGCTACTTCTCTCTCCTCCAGTGGCTTCACCGTCGTCGCTCACGCCTTCCGCTCAAACACCCCCTCCTCCTCTGTCGCCGCAGTGCCAGCCCTGCGACCTACCTCCACTACCTTGCGCCGCCTGGCACGACGCTCCCTCGACCTACCTTCAATACCTAAATTGAATTTATAGCCAACTTGGAACTAATCATTTTTACCTACTGGAAATAAAAAAGAACTTATATTACAGACTTAATGGTGGATCTTGCGCCGTTCACGGCACATGAGTGTGTAAGTTTTAGAGGAAGAACATGAAGAACTGATTCATGAAGTGGAGTGTAAAGTGAAGCATAAGATGGGGGATTTTGAGACTGTTAGTAGTACCAATTTCAGCTGCCAATTTAGCTTAATTTTGAGCTTAATCCGATGAAGATGAAGATGAAGATGATGATGGTGATGGTTCAAAGCCAAAAAAATTTAGTGGAGCTGCTGTGAAACCCACAAGGAGCTCAAGTGGATGCCGAGTCCCAATTTTCATTTTTTTTTATTATTATAAAAATAATAATTAATTCCACGTCAACACCGTATGGGAGCATTTTTCCACGTCACCAAAAATTTCCGTGTAACCGACACGTGCGCGTCTTTTTTCCAATGAGGCTAAGAAATGTCCACATAGGCGAGATTTAACAGACAAATAGACGAAAGTTGACGGTAAGTACTGAATTAGTTTCAAAATTAAACTACGGGTACTCAATTGGGTGGAAAATTAAAGTGTGGGTACTAACTCTGATACAATAACAGTTTGGGTACTAGATTGAGTTTCACACCAAAATTTGGGTACCGAAATAATCTTTATCCCGCAAAAAAATAAGTGCGAAATCGACGGCCTGTGTCTCGACAATAGGGTTGAACATTTTTACCCGCGACCCGCCCCATCCCCGTCACCATTTGAACCACCCCGCTCCAAACCGTTTAATCGTGCGGTTCCAAATCCCTCAACCCGTTGAAGTCACGGACGGCCGTTGGATTTAGGGTTGATCACCCGCGGTTCAACCCGC
>JAYMTA010001817.1:0-18594 GCA_036897625.1 Pelargonium cotyledonis
TGTAAAAAGTTCAATTCCTATTAAAATACACAACAATCAAATAAAAACATCAATGTACGAAAACTCACGTTATAAGTCTAAATTTCCAACAAAATAAAATGGTTTTAAATTTTTAGTAAATGTAATTGATGAGATCAATTGTTCATAAAAGTTAATTAAATTGAGTCAATATATATAATTTAGATGATAACTTTGTGTTTTTTTTAATCTATATGATAACGTTTAGCTAAATGAAAATCCATTAAAAAAATGGTTTACAAACTTCAAAAATGGTACGTTGAACTTTAAAGATACAAATTATTTTACATCTTTGATCCAATTAAAACTATTTTTATTATATGTTTTTACTACTTGTGCAACGCACAGGGTTAATACTAGTAGACTAGTTATATTTGAAACTTGTTAAGTTAGTTTATCAATTAAATTATCAGAAACAAGCCTTCACAGAAATAAGTGGATTTAGAGTCCGAGTGAATTTACCAACTATTGCTCCACATAATAAGTGGGTATTTCTATATTACGCTCACAAAGAGTAATGATGTCATTGAAATTGGTTGATTCAATTAACAAGACATCATAGTGGATGATATCACCTCCATCTCAATTTGAGCCTTTTCGAGTGACCCAAGAAATAAGAGTTTGTTTGTCTACCAAATAAAAATATCATTCAAGCGTCCTATGAATGTTATCGAATGAGTGTAACATTACTAGTACCATGGGTCAAATATGTAATGAAAGGAAGATAAAATGATTTTTTTTCTTTTTCAAATTTTGTCTCAAAAGTAATCTTTATTAAAAAAAACACTTATTTATTTATTTTACTCTATTAAAAAATGTTTATTTTAAAACAACAAAAAATTTCTTGGGAGGCTCAAGATGTCACCACAACTTGTAGAGTGGGTAACCGATTGTATGGCAATCTTCGTATTATGTGCTACTTTGCTCATGAAACATGTCACACAATATGTGTTATCCCTAATATATTGTCACTTGTTCCTCTTATAAAGTTCAACCTTGAAATTCGATCCGACCCACTTTGAGGTAAATTTATCTCGTGAAATTTCATTCGATCAGGCCAACCCGCACATTTCATGCCCTAAAGGTGTAACCCGACCCAAAACCTTAATGAATACAAATCTCTTTCAATCGGTCAGGCCAACCCGCACATTTCTTGCCCTAAAGGTGTAACCCAGCCCAAAACTTAAATGAATACGAATTTCTTTCAGTCGATGAGGCCAACCCACACATTTCATACCCTAAAGGTGTAACTCAGCCCAAAACCTGAATGAATACGAATCTCTTTCAAGTTGAATTTGAGTTAGTTTTATCAACCGATCTCTAATAAACCCAACATTTCATGCCCTAAAGGTTAACCTGGCTCAAAACCTGAATGAATACGAATCTATTTCATACCCTAAAGGTTTAACCCGGCCCAAAACCTGAATGAATACGAATCTCATTCTAGTTGAATTTAAATCAGCTTTATCAACCCGATCGCTAATAAACCCAAGATTGAAAGGTAAAAGATGAATGAATACAAATCGCTTTCAAGTTGAATTTAAATTAGCTTTATCAACCCGATCGCTAATAAACCCAAGATTGAAAGGTTAAAAGATAAAAAGATGGGCTTGCAGGCTGTGGGGTTCGAACCCACGCGCACTTGTGTGCAGAAGATCTTAAGTCTTCCCCCTTAACCACTCGGGCAAACCTGCTTTGTGAAGATCTAGCCCTCCATTTTTCACAACCTTCCACATCGCACGGTCACTTCATTTCCATATTTTTACCGTGTTTGGTTACGTTATTAGCTGCAGCTGGCTGTCAATGGCATAGAAGTGAAGAAATAGAAAAAACCCTAGATTTCAACACACCATCACATACCATAGCCCACAACAAATACACCGACCCCTCTGCGACCGACGAAGACGACGAAGAGGTGGTTTTGTGTGGATGATCCTTATTAGGTAGCTATGGCGGAACATTTGGCATCGATTTTCGGTACAGAGAAGGACCGTGTTAACTGTCCCTTCTACTTCAAGATCGGAGCTTGCAGGCATGGCGACCGCTGCTCCAGGCTCCACACCAAGCCCACCATCAGCCCCACTCTCCTCCTCTCCAACATGTACCAGCGCCCCGACATGGTCACTCCTGGCCTCGACCCCCAGACCCAGCCCCAGCTCGACCCTAGCAAGATCCAAGACCACTTCGAGGTCTGATCTCTCTTTCTGGTTGCAATTTCAGTCGTTAGTTGACTTTGGTTAACGTGTTTGTTGTGTAAATTCAGGATTTTTATGAGGATTTGTTCGAGGAGCTGAGCAAGTACGGGGAGCTTGAGAGCTTGAACATCTGTGATAATTTGGCTGACCATATGGTAGGGTTTTGTTTCGTTTACTTAAGTGAAGAATTTTATAATGAAATATTGAAATTTGATTTGCTTGAAAATTGTTTGTGCAGGTGGGTAATGTGTATGCTCAGTTCAGAGAGGAAGACCATGCAGCCAATGCCCTGAGGAATCTGAGTGGAAGATTCTATGCAGGTTATCTCTTGTTTTCTTGCTTCTCTTCTCTTTGGCCTGTTTTGTGATTTTGTGATGGTATATACCATTGGATTATGAGTAATTGCCATTTCTTCTTATTATATTGATGTGTGAATGCCACAAACATAGCCTTTTAAGAGTAGCCTAATATAACTACACTGTAGAAGAAAGTATTAGCTCATTACGTTCATAACCAGATTGGTTTGAATTGTACATGCCATCCCTACTGGTCTTAATATTTGTAGACTATTCAGCCCTCCCTCTCACTCTAGGGGTGGAACTTATCCTTGAACTGAGTTCACAGAATTGAAACTTATCTGAGGTACATATTCAAGCTAATTAACTGACCAATTTGAGGAGGTGGTTTGGGTTTACCTAGATAAATGAGATATCCATCTGTGTTGTGGGCAGATTTAAAGACAAAGCCGAGGGAAATATTCTCAGTAGGAAGATGGCTAGACTTTGAACCCTGGAGAACTAAGCTTTCTGGACTGAAAGCACACCACTAATAGTTATCTAGAAGGAGGACCCCCCTGTGAGTCCTTTTGGTGTATTCCGAGGCTGGATATAGGGCTATCTGATATCAACGGATTTGATAACATAAACGGTTGTGGTCTTAACCAAAAATTCATTAAATTAAAGTAAATGAGGTGTTGAATCTTAGTTATAGTTTATTGGCATGCTGTTGCCTGCTTCTTCCCATTTCCAATTGAATTTTCTTCGCCCATTTTCCATATGGTTGCTGGTAAGTAAAGCTAAGCATCTTTGTTCAATTTTCTTTTTACTGGATGTTAATTCATAATTTTCTTATCTGCTCTTGTATACCACATACCTAGCCTCAACCAACTTTTTAATACTTTCACAATTTGATTTCAATTAATGTATCATTCTCCTACTAAGATACATGAATTTTGATATTTGTTTTAGTGGCAATCGTTATCTGACCTGAGCCCATCCTTTCCATGTTAGACCAGAATCTATTCAAAGTCTGTTCAAACCTGCCAGTTTCTTCGCATTAGACATCACTTTGAAACTAAAGAACTTTAAGATACATTTGTTTAGAATATTTAAGGATTGAAATTAATTATCTGTCTGATTACAGGTAAATCGGATCTGAGATCCAACCCAGAACCAGTTTAGCCCAAGTGGGTTTTATGGGCTGCAATTTATTTTTCAAGCTATAATCCATTGTATATTGGTTCGTGTTTTAACCATCTTTAAAAACAACCTGCTGAACCACATTTTAGTCAGGTAACATGAACAGTCACATTTTCGTTATTTGATCAAGTTTTGATTTATAGACTCATCTCAGTCTTTTCCCTTTGTAAGTTTCATACTCAGGTTCCATTCTAATCGTTATAAGATGGGACTTGGAGCTATGTATCTATCATCAAATGTGCGTAGGCTAGCTCTGATTATGTGCTACACATATTTTTATGAACTTCATTTGGACTGGTAAAAAGCACCTCCTAGTTACATGGTGAAATGTTCTATTCCAAGGGCAAGTTTTCAACCGGCTAGAACACAATTGTAGCGAAAGTTATAATAAGATTATTATCATTGTTATTTCATACAAGTTAATTGCAATCTGACAATATACATATGATTTAAATTACATTAGGGCGTCCCATCATTGTTGACTTCTCCCCGGTGACGGATTTCCGTGAAGCTACATGTAGGCAGTATGAGGAAAATGTATGCAATCGAGGTGGCTACTGCAATTTCATGCATCTGAAAAAGATTAGCAAGTAAGTTTCTTCAAGTGATGATTATTGTTTGTCAACTTTTACCTTTGTATATTTACTGTGATCACGACCTTATTTGGTGGTTAATTAGTATCGGCTCATGTGAAATTTAGGGAACTGAGGAGGAAGTTATTTGGTCGAAGTAGGCGGAGGCGCAGTCGAAGTAGGAGCCGCAGTCCTCAAAGGCACCATGGTGGTTACGAGGAGTACCCACATGGCGGCGGACGTGGTTCTGGTAGAAGAGACAGTAACAGAGGTCGCCCGTACCATGATCGGGGCAGGAGGCCAAGAAGCCGAAGTCCTGGGCGCGGGGGAGAACGGAGCAGAAGCCCTGGAGCTAGGAGGCACAGGAGTCCTCCAGCGAGGGAAAATAGTGCTGAAAGGAGGGCTAAGATCGAGCAATGGAACAGGGAAAAGGAGCAGGCACAATCTGGTCACAAGGACGATAATAATGGTAACAACAATAACGGGAATTTTAGTGACGCCTCGGCGCATAACAGAGGAGAGGATGATGACTATCAGCAGCAGCAGCCATAGTGGACAACCGAATGACAACTTGATCAATTCAAGTTATGTTTGATCCATAGAAATTTGAACTCGTCTTTTTGCAAAGACAGCCTTGTCGGAGGTTCTTTTTTTCTTCTTATAATTATCGTTCTTTTGATGAGAGGTAGGGAGGGAGGGAGGTGGAGATGAGCCGTCCCCATGCTATTAGAAGCAAAATTCGTTTTATTTCTTCTGCATCAGAGAAGTAATAGAATGAACTAGAATTTTATTTGTCATATTAGGGTTTGTGTGCATGTATTGGAATGAATTCTATATGATTGAAATATGCCGTCGTTTTTAGCTTCTATATTCTTCAGTTTCACACCGAAGACTGGTTTCGGTTGCTCGATGATGTCTTGTTATTGCAGAAATGTTGTGGAACTTGGGATGCATTCTAACACGAATTCAATTAGGTGTTTATTCAACTTAATCAGATTCGTGTTGTGTAAGTGACGACTTACTCAACTCATTTAATAATTGGGTTATTGTCAAACTCATTTAATCTGCCTAGCTTGTTCAATTACTCAGGTTGTGTAACACATTTTTAACTCTTCCATCTAAGGACGATTTTTTAAATTTTCAAACATATCATGTGAAAAGGAGGGATCCATATAAATTAAATGGATCGATTATACTTAATCATCTCTAGTTAAGTATCAAACCGTTTATTTGATCAGTGTTGGTTTGGATCGTGTGCTTTCAAGCCCAACCATTTAAATATGATAGCCGTGTCAACCCCTTGCTTGGTTAGTCAAACGTCGGCTAATTCATAGGTCGTTGGGTTTCAATTATCAAGGAATTGATACTTTACAAATAAATCCCGAGGATTGGATTCCATTACTGTCATTTTATATGTATATGGTTACAACTATCTACGTTACTAATTCTTCATCTTTTTCTAGTAAATCGAAGGGTAATCTTTCGCATTCAGCTAGGGAAGCAATTAGAAAAATAGTGTCATAATTTTACATTTGTACACTCTGAATAAACAAGTTGGAATCAAATTGACAGATTTAACTAACACTAAACTCTCAACACACAAAAACACTAATCAAAACCCCTTAATTGTGTTGAATGCAAACCCTAGGACAGGATTATACAGGTGTTTAAAGGTGGCTAACAACACCTTGCCTGTAATCAGTAAAAAAATCTGCAGATCATGATGAGTTGATGACCAAGGTATGATTTAAAGTTTAATCTGTAAAAAAGAAAGAAGACAGGCAAAAAGACGAGCTCGCCTCGGTAGCATATGAAGCTACTACTGCCTACATTCACTAGACAAATTGCTGGTTTCTTTGTACTTCTATCACAAAATCATCAAAAGTCAGCATAAAACCATCTGTGGTTAACTATACCATTTAAGCGGCTGCACCATGTTTGGCCTTGGAATGCGCTTGCAGAGCTTGATCAGATTTGAAATACCTGTGGAAATATAATACAAGTATATATCTTATTCTACTCGTTTCAACAATTTTAGACTTCCACTATAACCAAAAGGTCAAGAGAAATAAAGTTTACCTGTTGCAAGCCTTGCAAGAGACAGGTAAGCTTGAACTTGGAGTATGTTGCTTCGCCTGCTCATTGCTGGCAGGTGCTTTACCAGCATTCTTCGAGGGGTGAGGAGTTGCCACATGGACAGCACCTTTCTTTCCATCTGTGATGATAATTAGACACCAGTGAACCCAATTATAAAGTAAAGTTCTCCAAAGCATGACATTTGTCTACAACATCTAGGGCTGACAATTTAGGTCATCAACTGTCACACAACACGAACACGAAGTAAAGTAGGTTTGGGTTCAGCGTAATCATGTTCGTGTCGAGCCCGTTTAATTAAACGACTCATGTGACCTCTTTATTAACCCACTCATTTAAAGAAAAATGTAATTTTTCAATCATATCGTTTAAAAAAAGTCATAAATTAAACGGGCCAAATATATCTGGTCTTGTCAGGTCTATATTCACCCAGTTTATTAAAATGCATTGGGTCGTGCTATCTCAAACTCAATTGTGTGTTAGCCATGAGCTAATGACATGTCATATCAACCCACTCATAAATTGATTGTGTTTGTGTCGTGTTATTCAGCACATTTAATAATCGGGTTGTGTTCAGATTGACTTGTTTAACATAATACTAAACTTTCAACATGAACCACGAACACGAATTATCACCCCTAACATCTCCTTTGGTTTTACATTGATCATAGATCATAATTAAGGTTCAGGTTTCTGTTTTCAACTTGACGACCAAAATCTCATTTAACCAGTCCCATAGATGTCATACTATAAATGATCACAAGGCTAGATACAAACTAAGATTTGTTTCTACAATCAGCAAATGCATAGAAACATAAAATAAAGATAAGAAAGTTACCAGTCTTCTGAGGAGTAACAAATTTTGCCTTCTTCTCCGGAGCTGGTGTTTTTGTGGCAGATTTAATGGGTCTTTTCTTGCTCTGTTCAACCTTCTATAGAGTAAGAAGGTGAGTGCAATTAGTCAAACTGTAATAATTTCAAAATTTGAGGAAATCAAAGATCATAGTGTCTTACCGTCTTTGATGGCTCTTCTTCTGAACCTGAGTCATCTGAACTTTCTGAACCTGAGTCCTCTGAACTTTCTGAACTTTCATCCCCGTCATCACTATCGTGCCCACCATTGGCCTTGATCTGCACACAAAATCAAAAGAGTAATTAATACCTTAAAAGACAGCTTGAGCGAGTGCATTAGCAATTTATGACTAGTCTTGAACATGTTTTTTTAATTATTATTGTCAGAAAAAGTACTTTATTAATAGAGAATCCCCAAGGCAATAACACAAAAACGTACAAACACCTAGGCTTTTTTGAAAAATAGTCGTAACGACGTACTCATGCTTCATTGAGTTTATCTATCTAACTACCACAACAAAAATTAGGCACTAAAGCACAAATGCAGATACTAAGTTTTTTAAAAGCATATACACCATAATTTCCTCAAGATATTGATGGTAGCAAGAGTACATGTCTTCAATTTTATATAATAATCAACAGTTCCAACCAACCATAAGCAAAATCATGATGACTTGTAATCATGCTGAAGAACATTATTATGAGTACCTGATTTCCTTGATACCAAAAAAAGCTTAATGAAGTATGCTAAACACTCGAACTTTGACCAGAATGAGTTACAATCCCACTAAAGCTGCATTTTCAATGAGATGACCATACCTGAACTTCAGCATCAGCATCAGTATCAGACTCTTCAGATTCTTCATCAGAACTTGAATTATCTTCTTTCACAGGTTCCACAATCTTCACCTTTTGCTTGGCTACAACAGAATCAGACTCTGAGGCATTAGCCTTCTCTACCACTGGTTTAGCCTCTGACTCTGGTTTTCCTACAAAAGTACATGTTACAATTAGAAATGGTGGAAATAACTAGTATCATTCGAGTTGTTTAAAAGTGAGCATTCTCTCTCTTTACCATTCTTACCAGCAGCAAGCGGAAGCTCGTCATAAACAGGATATTCTTCAAAATCTGAGTAATGCCAAATTTAGAATTTGAAAGTTAAATAGGTAAATGACATTAAATAATGAAAAGGAGAAAAGAGAACAAGAATTGAAATATGAACTCACCAGAGCTATCCGACTCATGACAAGTGATGACAAGACATCAGGCAGTTAAGGAGGAAACACAACCAAAAAATAGAAGAAAAAATGATATTACAGAATTCAAGTTGTGAATAAATATAAAACAAAAGGATATGACATTGGAAGAAAAGATTGATATCCACAGAAATAGACGCTCCCATTTTTCCAGTCATGAGATAGCTCAAAACGTCTTTCAAATACCAGGTCAAAAGGTATCTGTGGGAATTTCTCTCCAGAGAGAATCCCTATAACAAGTTTCTGACCGCCAATGTTGACATACAAGTTAATTGATTCACTTCCTTTGTCTTTCTTGACCTCTCCAAGACTAGCCTGTATTGTAATAGCATGTTAGCACAGCATAGAAAATATGGAGAATGCACCAGAAAGTTATCGAGAGAGCTGAAGTCATATGCAAATGTTTATTACCTGTGAAAGATGAATGACTGCATCATCATCAGGTGTCACCTGCACAGGTGACCCGCTTTTGACCTCAACACCTAGACATTGGACCACAAACAGCAAGTTATTAAAACTATAGCAGTAGAATGGACGAAAAGGTTAAAACTAAAATCAAGGTAATACAAGGAGCCCCGATAAAATGGAAGCAACGGCAAATATAGACCATATAATGTCACAGTGATGCAGAGTGCCAGCCCAAGGCACAATATTTCAGCACAAATGTTCTGATAGCTCTTGGAAGAACACACAATCAATAAGATTATTATATTTATTTCCTTTCGTGAGGACAATTATTTAACTTGCAAACTTCAAAAATTTAGAGCAAGAAATCAATAGTGTCATATATAACTGCTAAAAACCCAACAAAATTAATAATGAATGAAATATATGTTCATATGACCCTGTATATGATGCATAAATCAATATATAATACTAAGGACTGCAGTTAATTAATAATCCTCCGAATATGCAAGCATAGCATACTTAACCCTTTAACTAATTTATATATCATTATTGATCCTTATACTACCCAATCTCATCACCCATGACCCATGCCCAAAAGCGTTTTTATTTTACCTTCGGTTGTTCTACTATTTCTCAAATGCCTTAACCCTATTAATTGAATGCATGTACAAAATATTTAATTAAATGAAAGTTAAACTTTACCAAAATATAGACTTCGGGACACTAAACCAGTAAAAAAAAATAGAAATGTTATATGCATGTACAAATGGTGAAACATTTGAAACAGATTAGCCCTAATATTAAACACTGTCAGGTTGTTTGGAAAAAACATAAGAAATAAAATACTGTAGCTCACTCAACAAATTTGTACCAATTTTTACAGATGCTTCATACTCAATACTCTACTGAAACATTGTTTGCACAGTTCAGCAGCTATAAGCCAGACAATGCAAAGAAAATATACCAATTTCAGCAATTAAGAAGCAGAAAGTGCAAAACACCGCAAAGAGTTTAAATATTTTCCTACATATTCCAATATTTTCTTGTCAAACAAACAGAGGTATCTAAAACGGTCGAGAGTCATAATCAACCGGTAACAACACACAATAAGGTAAAAACCAAAGAGATCATTACTGGAACGGACAATAACATTAATATCAGTGAAAGAGAGAAAGCAATAACTACCCCAAAACTCCATTGTCGTCGTCATTGCAGAGAGTAAGGTTTTCGCCTTCTTGAATGATCAGAAAATTGAGAGAGGAACGTGAAAAATAGAATTAGAAATTAATATATTTAGGGTTCGATGAAAAGGCTTTTACTGGAACTAAACTTCCATTAGACTTTTTGCCACTAGCACATTGATGTGTGGCTCGGATTGAAAGTTTAGTATAGAATTAATGGACCAACTATAACTTGACCGTTTATTAAATTTGTCGTGTTTTACAACGAGATCCAAATATGCAATTTATTTGTCTAAAGTTATTGAGTTTGAAGTTACACGGTATTCTAAAGTGATAAATTAACACGACGGGGTATTACAGGTAAAGTACAATTAAAATGGTCATTAACATTAGTATTTGTTAAACTCTTCAATTATGGCGATATGGAATTCAAAATAAAATAAAATTTATATTAATTATCTGGCTAGAGGCGACATTTCTCATGTCACATCAGTTGTAACTAGAGGAGAATTTAATAGAACTTAATATAGAGTACCATTTTAGTCGTTTTTAGAAAATCGAGAATCATATTGACATAAAATTAGTTAAGACACCAAAATGATCGGGATCGGACATGTTTGATAGGTAATCCTTATACAAATAATATAGTTTGGGCCATTGAGCCCAGAAGAGATTTTGCAGTTGTACCCAGTACAGGCCCAATTACAGATACTTTAGCAAAACAAAAATTGATTCGGCCCAGATTCCAAAAAGTTTAAAAAACAGATGAAAATAAACGGAGTAGGTGCAGCCAGAGTGTACAGTGAGGAGTATCAATCTGCGAGTGAACAGCAAAAATCGTCACTTTCACATCTGTTGATTCTCAATCAGCAGATGCAAATCAATATTCAGAACTTAAATGGATCTGGGTTCTCTTGTTAATGCCCTTGTTCCTTCATGGGACTCGGTAAATTTCACTTTTTTGCAGTCACAATTTGCTATATTTGATTCTGCATTTCTATTTGTTCATGTTGTTTTCATTGAATCGCCAGGCTAATATACTAGCAACATTCTTCATTTACTTGGCGATTGCTGGATCTATTCTTCCCGGAAAAATTGTTCCCGGAGTTGTGCTGTCAGATGGAACTCGTCTCCATTACCGCTGCAATGGTCTGTAACTTACTGATCTTTAATTTTAGATGCGATGTTTTGGTGGTTTTTGATAATGGGATTGTGATTTTTTTATGAATGAATTACAGGTTTGTTATGCCTTCTTTTTCTGTTGCTGCTTCTTGGGGCTGGTGGTTGGATGAATTTGATATCACCCACTGTATGTACTGTACACTCAAATTTTTATATGATATTCACTTAACTAAAGTGGTTGCTGTTACTTTTTGGCTAGCTTTTGGTCATGTTTGTAAGCATAAATCATAAATGGTTTACAATAAATGTGAGTCCTCCTTAATTGTCTATGGTACTCTGATTACTTGAGATTTTAATTGGATTCATTATTAGGAGGATTTATTTTCATTAGGTATGTACTCAGTTAGCCGTAGAGTATTTAGTTTTTGGCTAGCTTTTGGTCACATTTGCAAGCATTAGCTCCAATTAGCTAGTGGCTCTTGCATTGGGAAGTATCTCTCTTCTTTTTATGAGGAAGAAGGAGGATGAGCTTTTGACTTATTGTCTGCTTAAAAGGTTTTTTTTTTCTAAATAATAATAAGATGAGAATAAGCATCAAATAATCACTGATTAATGCTGGAGCATTTACCACGAGCTCCTAATGTGATCTTGAATATTGTTAAAATGCAAGAAAAAATATTCTCTTGATTTGGGTCCTGAACTAAGTCAAAGATTTGTCTAAACTCGCAATGCATGATAAATATTACTTAAGAGGTTAGAAGGAACATGGGTATTCGCCCCCATGCATATTATCCAGCAGTTGTATTTTATTTTGGTTAACCATTAACCTTTTGGGTATTGCTTGCCTGGATATCTACCACTACTATAGGACTGAAGTAAAAAAAATCTTCTTTTTTTCTGTTTCAAGTTTTTCGTTTTTGTAGTTCACTCAAGCATGTGGATCAGAGTGCTTCATATTGATTCCTTTTAATATTTTAACAATGTGCAGATGATATCAGACAGAGGACTTGAGCTTCTATCCGCAACTTTCATATTCAGCTTTCTTGTAAGTCACATTCATATTTCCCTATGCTTATACATGTTGATGGCATTTCGTACTGCCTTCCATCTTCATACCGTTGGATTATTAATCATTAGCATTTTTGAAACATCATTTAATGAATATGCACTCTAATGCATTTATTTCCTCGTGCTTATAGAAGAAAACAATTAATTTATACTTGTTGCTCTAGTTTGTGCAGTTGTACTACAGAGTAGATAATACTTTTGATACTGTTAAGAAAACTGGCTTATGTGAGATTGATATTTTCTCAGCCTTTTCATATAGTTCATCTTATTCAACTTTAACTTTGATTGCTTAATGTCAGGTGACATTGGTTCTCTATGTTGCTGGTTGCAAGTCAGCCAATCGGGGTTCTTCCTTAAAGCCTCATGTCACTGGGAACCTAGTAGAAGACTGGTATGTTGGGACAAATACTCTGAACTTACTCCCATAGCTATCCATTTAGGTTAATAATTATTATGCTAGGTTTGGCTCTTTGAGAGTTTTGGATAGATGGAAATCAGAACTTGGGAAATTAATATACTGAAATGGTTTCGTGCCTCTCTTTTGTGATGTTTTCTCTCTAATTCAGAAGTTACCTTTGCACGTGCTTTTTATTAAGAACTGAGAGGCATAATTTATGGATGGACACCCACCCTTATACTACTATATCAGTCCTTCTGTCCCAGGCTATAATCTTCTGTACATCTTTAGATAGTCTCATTTGTTCTCAGTCTTGTCATTTCATTCAAAAATCAAACCACTCTTAAAGCTCCTCAAATAATTTTGTATCCGATATTGTAAATTTAGGATTATTTTTATGCAAGTTTGATTTAGCCATTGCTTCATGTAGTAGTTTTTTTTTCTTAAAATATAACCACTAAATAATTATTTTGATCAAATTTGTTACACTGTTGCTTCTGAAAATGAAGAGTTGTTGCTTCATTTGAACAGTCACTTACAAACGTGTTCTGGTTGCTATAAGTCTGAATGTGCTACTCTTCTGATATCATTCAATAGGTGGTTTGGAATACAGCTGAATCCTCAGTTTATTGGCATTGACCTCAAGTATGAATCTTCTCCTTCGCAACTTTGTGCGCATCGTTTTTCTGAGTAATTAATAATGTGTTCATTTAGCCCATGCCTTTTGTTAAAATTTAGAAAAGTCATGATGATTTATCATTTGAAACTGTGTCTCATCATCAAGTTTGTGAATGGTCTCCCTTCCTAATATTGTATAAGTTGCAGTGCATTTCAATAATTGAGCTTTGTTTTTCCTTGTGCCCTTAACATGAAATGTTTCCATGAACCCTAATGAGTTTTCCTTGCTTTTTATCTGGATTCTGGTCTCCCTTTATCAGTCAACCTCAAAATTGTGACACTGTTTAGTTGAATGTGAAAGAAAAAAAATATATATCGCTTCAAGGAGATACATTATAGGCCAGTTGACAATTTGCAGCTAAAAGCTGCATGTTGTCTTCAAGCTTGTTAATGTACTGCCAAGTGCCATCCATATTTAGCGGTTTTTCTGTACAGTTTAAAGCTTGAGCCTTTTGTCATTCCTTACATGCAACATGAAAGTTTCCTTGTTTTCCTTATCAGTTTGTAATTAATTTTCAATTCATTATCAACATAGAACTTCTAGTATATATTCTGGTTTGCTGTTATTGTACAGATAACATAACCTTTTGAGCGTGTCATTGAATTGATGGCAATCCAATATCAGGAGACAAGGATGAACTGACAATGGTAAACATCACCTGCAGATTTTTCTTTGTTAGAGCTGGAATGATGGGATGGCTACTTATCAATCTATCAATTCTAGCCAAAAGTGCTCAAGAAGCAACCCTGAGCACATCTATGATCTTATATCAGCTATTCTGCATGGTAATTGAGCAACGCTAAGCAACACCCTCTCCCTTTCTCTACACTTCCAATGTAACTGCTGAATATTCTCTCTTTTTTGTCTATAACTTATCCCAGTTATATGTCTTCGACTACTTTTTCCACGAGGAGTATATGACTTCCACGTAAGTACCTTTTTGTATGCCTTGTTGTTTGGTCATTCATGTATGACTTGTTTATATATCCAACCTTTTTGTACATGTTCTCCACAGATGGGACATAATTGCTGAAAGATTGGGTTTCATGTTGGTATTTGGAGATCTAGTGTGGATTCCTTTCACATTTAGCATTCAGGCAAGTAATCATAAACTGAAGATTTTATGAAAAAACCTCTTTTTTTCTTTATGCAGAACTAGTGTTCGCATCTGTGATTACACTAGTGATATAAACTATGTCCGTTGTGAAAAGAACCGCAAAAAGTGGAAGACGTTATCTCAATTTTTTGCTATTTCTGATCACACTATTGCGTTTCCATAAAATAAAATAACTTTATTATTAATTACAATTCTAGCTTTGCTTTGTGTTTGGTATTGATGCAGCATATATCAATTTCACTCTATTTTTCAATAGGGTTGGTGGCTCTTGAGCAACAACGTGGAGCTAACAACTGCTGCTGTCATAGCTAATTGCCTTGTTTTTCTGATTGGGTAATGTTTACATCAATGAGTTGGCACTTGGTTCAGACATGAAAGCATTTGCTAATAATGTTGGACTAATTACTCTAGGCAGGTATATAGTTTTTCGAGGAGCTAATAAGCAAAAGCATGACTTCAAAAAGAACCCCAAAGCACCAATTTGGGGTCTTCCTCCAAAAGTTATTGGAGGGAAATTGCTTGCTTCTGGTTATTGGTAAGTTTTTTTCCTTAATCATTTGTTCTCATAATCACCAATAAATCTAAGCAGAGTCTTGAAAAGGAAGACTCAGACATAAAGATACATAGACCTGGCGTCAATGGAGTGAAAATGCTTGTGGGTTGCAGTCATGTGTTTATTCTAGCTTTGCTTTATTCAATATGAGACTTTATCACTCTCATTAACATTACTCCACACATGTGAGTCTCAAATTTTTATTTTACCGGTAGGCTCGGCACATGCACAATTAGGAGCCTTTCACAAGTTCGAGTCTCGTTGCCACCACCCTAACTAAAAAATTACTCCCTCCGTCCCAAAATGAGTGTCCTTTATGTCTAAATTTTTTGTCCCAAAATGAGTGTCATGTTTCTATTTTTAGGTTATTATGTTATTGTTTTCCCTATATTACTCTTATCACTTATGCACATGGGTAGATATGCATATGGAGTGTATGTGGAAAAGTGAAGGTTATATAGGAGACACACTAAATTATCTTGTTATTCTTAATTTTTGCAAAAAATGGAAACAAGATACTCATTTTGGAACGGAGGGATTAAATTTTAGCACAAGACAAGAAGAAGACATGTGCATCGGTGCTTGGGCCCATGTGTAAAGCGATAATGAGCTTGCGCGTGAGGGGCGTGTTAGAGTATAAAATTAAATAGAGCCTTCATCTATCATCTTAAGTTTTTAGTTTAGTTGTTACTCATAAGTCATCACTACTTCTCAAATTGACTTCAGTTTAGCAATTTTTTTTAAAAAAAATTTTTTTTATCTTTTGGATGCTGGTGTGATCCGTATGGACAAATTCATGATTTCTGACATATTGTTTCTTTGGTTGAAGGGGAATTGCGAGGCACTGTAACTACCTCGGGGACTTGTTGCTAGCACTGTCTTTCAGTTTACCTTGTGGGATGATGTAATATCCCTATCTCTTCACATACCAGTTGCTTTTATAGATATGTTTCGCTATTGAACTGTTCAGTTCTGACTCGTAGTCTTTCTGCAGTTCTCCAATACCGTACTTCTATCCAATTTATCTTCTTATTCTGCTTGTCTGGAGAGAAAGACGGGACGAAGCTCGCTGCGCAGAGAAGTACAAAGAAGTTTGGGCAGCATATTGTAAACTCGTGCCATGGAGAATATTGCCGTATGTTTACTAGCCGACAAGCTTCACATTCATTAGTCGGAACCAGAACCTCCATCAGATTTTATGCAAGAAACCTCCTTTACATCTAGTTTGTAACATACACTAGATTTGGACTCATTTTGACGTAATTGAGTAGCATATCATTTCTAGGAAACAATTTGCTCCATTTGATTGGGGAGAGAGGTTTGTCAATTACATGTGCTTGGTTTTGTACTTGAAATCATATCAAATGGACAGAGACAATGAGGAGTAAAATGGAAGAAATGGTGGGTCCTTTTTGGTAAAATCATTGTCTGTCTGTCTATGCTTTCTTGTTAATGTGGCTCAGGAAAAAAGATGGGTATGGCTCGTCTCTTTTTTCATGCTTTCTGGCCCAATTCTGCAATGCATGCATTATTATGTCAGTAAAGAAGATTAAAAGTATATATATTATCAACTCACACAAACTTTTTTTGTGGAGATGGAATGGTGTAGTTTTGGTGAGAAGCATGGTTTAAACTTTAAAGGCACCATCTTTCACACACCTTTTATAGGAAATGAAGTTGTGAATGTAATGGGTGGTAGGCAAGTGAAACATGAAGGATGTTTAGATAGTTTATGGTACTACCTAGCATTCAACTAACACATGTGGTTTAGTTACATGTATTTTACTAGTACAACAAAATCTACTCGAGATCGATCTATTTTTAGCCACCGACACTG
Organism: Pelargonium cotyledonis; assembly: GCA_036897625.1. Taxonomy (NCBI): domain Eukaryota; kingdom Viridiplantae; phylum Streptophyta; class Magnoliopsida; order Geraniales; family Geraniaceae; genus Pelargonium; species Pelargonium cotyledonis. The sequence continues at coordinate 16,829 of JAYMTA010001817.1, forward strand.
ATTAATGTCGTGGGTTCACTATATAATTTTTTTTCTTTATGTTGTGTTCATTGCAGCACCCTGACGTATATTTGCAACTACCGGACAATATTGTAGCCAACTACCACTTGGTACCTACGAGTGTTCCAAATACATTCTCTAATAACAATAATAACCATACTTTTCCGTGTTCGTTGATCCATCATTATCAAAGGAAAGTAGGATTTGATGACTCGCAAGTGTTTGTGACATTCATGTAGGATTGATGTAAACATAAATAAATAAGCATTATTATCTTTCGTATTAATACAGTTTGTCATCTTTTTTCATAGAAAAAATAGTTAGCAACTGTCGTGTCAAACGTCTAACTCTCTGCTTTTCTTGCACCAAAATTGAAAATTACATCCTTTATAGTGATATGGTGTGGCATTGTCCATAACCATCCCTTTTTTGTTTATACTTTTGAGTATGCAAAACATACAGTGTGACTGTCATGTGGATGATGCCTCCATTGATGCATTGCCCATAATGGGGAATGGTTCTCATGACATGGCCATGGAGAGATGAGCTTTGATGGTGAAGCATCTTCTAGTTGGAGATTATATTTTTATATTTCTTGGTTAAATGCATCTTTTTTTGGGTGGTGAAGAAACAGAAACAGTATCTGTCAAGCAAGTACCAAGTAGTAGCTGTGTTTGATTACTCTCTTTTTCCCATGAGTTTTGTTTTCTTTAATAATAAAAATAAAAATATAAAAACTACCATAGTTCATGCATTTATTGTCATCTTTATCCTCTTTTGTTATATGATTATTCAAAACAATAATGTGATAATTCAGTTTATATTAGATAGTGTTATAACTCATTTGACTATATTATTTATAGGAAGAGCTCTCAAAATCGATCTACACTACAATCGCATTGAAAAGGCAGTCAAATAAGAGTCTTAATATTGATAAATCCACACATGATTTTGTTGAAAAAAATTTGTGCATATTTGAGACAACCATTTTATTCTCATTCAAATTTACTAAATTCTAGGATGCAAGTGATAATTTTCATGTAATCACAATTTAATCATAATCTTAATATTTGATTTTGAACGTAAAACATACATATTTTTTATTTGTGAATTAAACTGAACTTGAATTCTCAAAATTGCTCACAAGTGTCTATACCAATCGACTAATAGTAGTTATGAATTCACATATATATTACATCAGGTAGTGAAACTTGGAAGGAAGACATCTCTTAGGAGCCTTATAACAAATTTATTAACACGTGATCCTACAAAAGAAAAAAATAAATACACCACAAACTAATTTATTAATTTTTCTCGAAATAAAAATAAAAACGTTATTTTGAAAATGACAAATAACACATCAGCTGTTCCACAATAACATGCTAGTTATATTATTATTATTCCAAGTTTCTGTGTCAGACAAGACACGATTGTAAATGTTTGGGACTTTGAGGGATCAATTTTGATTTGACATTGGACCTACTTTCAAGAAACAAAAAAATTTACACATTTATATATAAAAAAAGGGAATCAAATACAAAATTAATAAGATGATACTGACCTTTCTTTTTTTTTTTTTTTTTTTTACGAAATGAAAAGATATTTTATTCATAATCAAGCATCAACAAATCAGTAATACAATCCGGCTCCGATTGTCCTAACCAACAATCAACTACTAGAAACGGCATCGATGACCTCGCCAAAGCGTGAGCTATACTATTTACCGACCTACTAACATGAGCAACCCGAATATCAACAAAATAATC
>JAYMTA010001818.1:0-18593 GCA_036897625.1 Pelargonium cotyledonis
ATTTTGTTCGGGACCCAACAAAAAAAAAATTCCACCGGTGGCCGGAGTTGGAATTCCGGCAAGTGTTTAATTATTTAGAATTAAAAAAGGGACCCTGGAGTGGCACCAAGGGTCCATTTTTTAATTCCAAAAATTAAAGGGGGGCTAGATGGCTAATTTTTCATTGATTGTGGCTAAATCTCCAAAAACAAATTTCTATTGGGCTAAAAGCCCAAAAAACCCATTTTCCTTTATATCCTTTTGGCACATTCTTTAAACAAAACAAAAATACTAATAAATATAAGCCAACCACGTGTTGATGTTGGTGGCTTTCACAATACATGCAAAACAAAAAAAATGCTGACTAATTATTGGAGAAGTCAATTAAAATTTGGCCACCCTGTCCTTAAATAAGGATTAATTAAGGAGACAATTTCAAATCACAAATCTCAAATCTCTATCAACAGTAAGGTAGCATGGGTTTCAGAATTTTTAATTGAATTTCAGAGAATTAAGGACATGTTGGGTTGTAATTATTGTGTTTGTTTAGTTTTTTTAAGATGAGCATATTTAGGATTAAAAAAAAATATTATCTTTCCTCAAATTATTTAAATAATTTCAAATTTTAAGAAATTAAAAAAACACATCTACCACTATAGTATTTCAACTACAAGAGACTATTTGTGGCTAAATTCATATATTAGTCTTACATGTTTGTTCAGATCGATGTTTAGCAACTACATATACTCGTTTGTTATCATATACACAATTTCAGAAAACATAATACAACATTAGCTTAGATGGCTAGACGGCTAGATATAAAAAAAACAAGTGTCGTCCTCTATTGGTGCAGGGTTTCGCTGCTTATGACCCATGTTGGTGTGGGTTTTGAAAATTGAGACGCTATCTTTCCACATATTCGGTTACAAGTTTAGTATATCGATATTTACCAACAAGAACTCTCTAATTGTCATATATCCAACAAAAACATTAGGTTGACCATCATAGTCTCATACCAATGAGTTGGTCCTACTTGATCACCCGCCCATTTTGCAACATCATCACCTCCTTGTTCTTGACTTCTAATTGTTGATAATTCATATAGATAGGTTGGTAGAATTTACCACTTACCAACCATGAAGTTGAAACTTTACATAGCACATACTATATCAGCCAACTGGATGGTCATTTCCATCTATTATCTCTTTCAATTTCTTCTCAATTATGTACATTTCTTTCTTAGAGACGACAACAACAAAAGAGGAAAAACCATTAAAATGGTTACTGAACTATCAAAATCCGACCAATTTGATCTCTCGACTAACTTTATGCCTAAATAGTACCTCACCTATTGAGAACCCACCAAAACAGTCCCAAACGTTAACTTCTGTCACTTTTACCACCGCTACATTTAAAATATAAAGATCGGAAATAGTATCAAACGGAAGTAAACGCCAGGGACTTTTTTGGTCACTTTTCAACAGTTGGAGGGCCCGTGTCCTGATAATTCAGTAACCATTCTGGTAAGAGAGGATAGTTGTATAGGTTCATAGTTACACAGCAAAACAATACCAGAACAATGTATTTAATTCCCAAACACATTCTCCATTTTGTATTTGTGTTTTCTAGCTTGCCGTAGACTCGAAAGGGCAAAAACTATATATCAACTAACAAAACACATCAATTGACAAGAAGGGGCAAAAATATTACATTCTTATGGTCCAATATTACTTGCCTCTTAAAAAGACAGTGGGCGCAATGATCCATTCTGATTCCCACATTCTCGGTTGTAAGAATGCCTACGAAGAAAGATAAACTTGTTTTGTGGCGAATGGAGATCCCGCTTTTCCCTGTGTAATCATCATTCAATCCTTCCCAAGTTGATGCAGTCTATGAACTAATTCCTCCACCTCAATATATGTGCGATCTCAAGTTTGAGTTTTGGTTAATCACAACAGTTGACTAAAGTACATGTTCATGAAGTATCTTGAAGGATTGAATCCACTCAAAATCACTGCAAAGCAAAAGGAAAGTGATTTTCAGCAGAAGCAAAACTGAAATCAAATGGTGTTCACTGTAGGAGTTGAGAGCAAAACTTACGGATAGGAGAAAGGACAATGACGATGCCAATGGGATACAGGAAAAAGGTTGTCCTCTCCAGAAATGGTAGTACTGCAGTAAGATACATAACCAGAACATCAAAACACCGAGGGAAAACTAGTAGCCAGTAGTGAAAATGAACTTCTACCGTGGTATTTTTCCCCAAGTTGATTAGCTGGGTTTATCTAAATATGCAATTCAACCAATTTTTTGGCTAAAAATTGATTTCCGAATGATTACAAATATTATATGGAAAGCATGATGCTGGATAAATCATGCAAGCAAATGAAATAAAACAGATCTTCTACTGCAAACAATAATTTTTTTGGACAGCCACCTAAACCTTAATTCCAGTCATTCGATGAATCAAAAGAAAATTTTCACCTGTGACTGCACTGACTTTTGCAGTTTGATTTTGTAGGGATGATATAAATCAAATAATCTTATTGGCGGCTATAGTACTAATGAGTGTGATCACCTAAAGGGTACACTTACATTACTTCTATAAAGTCAAATGCCTGACTTCTACATGGAACAACAATGCAATAACTCAACCAGTGGACCAAAACTCTCAAAAGAGAAGCAACATGTAAAGAATAAAAACGTATAGCTTACCGTCATAGCCTAAAAAGTTAAGATAATGGTAGTAAGATGCGGACACCATGAATATCAGATTTGATAGCAAAACAGGAATGAAACCGTGAGCTATCAAAAGTGGTGATAGGAAATAATGAATCACTGCCAAAAAAATCAAGGCATTAGTAACATATTTCATATTTGTACATAATTTGAAAAAAAGAAAGAGTATATGTACATTAACATAGGAGTTACCATAAAGCAGAACAAACATTGGGAAGAAAGAGTTGCAGTGCACATCAAATGCATACAGCCTTCACCAATCCAAACCCAAGAAATAAAGTCAGTAAAGACCAGCCAAGTCAATTCTAAGAGCAGAATGAAAGAACTAGAATTTTATGCATAACTAATATTACTGGAGTTGCAATTCATTTTAGATGTTTCAGATTAAACTTAGTTGACATATGGCAAACAAATATCAAAATTGCGATGAAATAATTTTCCAGACTTGCCATTCAACACGTTGCTCAACCACATGACTGTTGGGAGCCTCCTCCCGGAGATAAGCATTGGTTAGAAACCTGCATGAACATTTTATGTCAAAACTCATATAACTAGCCTGACCAAGTAAAAAGAGAAGCGAGTTCATGAAAATGAATAGGCCAAGTCTAGAGATTCAAATTATTTAGGTTACGATACAACCACAAATTATACAAGTATGACAAGACGAGATAAAGTAAAAACCCAGCAAAGAAGAATTACAACAATCTTAGAGCTCGCAATTTGGATATGAACCCACGGGCATATGAATCCCGATCCAACCAATTTTTGGATCGACCAGATCGGATCGGGCAAAAAAAAAACACATTTTACACTATAATCAGAAATCCGATCTGAACCCCTTTTGGATAGGATTTGGATTATATACCCAAATCCGAATTGCCACCTCTAAGTAATCTACCCTAACAGAAAATGAGAAAACATTCTATAATCTCTGCTTAGCCCATCTTAGCGTCTCCTTAGTTTTATTACTACTTGGAACATTGACCACACTGGACAAGTAAAAGGTGCAATATGTCATGAAACAACTAAGTTCGAGAAACTAATAAGATAGTCACCGACCAGTTGACCACTCCTGCAAGATGACTCCACTCCCTAATCAAGGTAGATTTTAAAACAATAGAAATGGCTTAGCAATAGCTATTGAAAAGGAGGATCTCTAATGGGATAACATGGGAGCGCAATTATCAAGAGAAAAAAATGATATGTACCATTTAGAAACATAAAATGACACATACGCAAACAACAACAATAGTTGAAAGCCTTGAGAACAATGACAAATTATTAGACCACAATCATCATCCTAACAAATGTTTAAATGCAGATAATGTCAACACTGCACCACAGTACCTACATGAAGCACGTGCTATCAATCTAAGCAATCATAGTTAAAGGTAAAAAGGTCAGACATACAAGAAAATAGTGTAAAGCAGAACTTACCAACAAAATGTAGCCAGCATCATTCCAATTATCAGGAAATGGAAAAGCAACACCGAAATGACCACAAAAACAGCATGTGTGAAACTATGGTCGTACCTGTAACAAAACAAAAAATGTACCTATATAAATAATTGTTGCTGGGGAAAGCCTACAAACAGGCTTCAACCGAACTATTTCATAGTAACCAAAAGCAAAAACAGAAATCATAGTATTATATTATAATAAATGTATATATCCCTGAAAATAGAAGAAGTTGCTGCATGATTTAAGATGAATACGGTTAATATGAATATTGTACCAAGTAGAAACTCTGACAAAAATCTCCATAGTATGTAGTTAACTTCAGAAGATTCCATATCAGTTCAAACTCATCAAGCAAATATCATTCGTCTCATGAAAATATTAGCAAACAACAACAACAAAGCATTTAAGAAACTTACGCGGCACAATAAGCAGAAGTTGAAACTGCCAGAAGAAGGCTGCAGATTACAACAAAAGCAGGGTCGTCACGTGCCCATTGGTTTTTAGTTTCTGCAACCAAAAGGAAGATAACAAAATTTCAGTTGCATTTAGTAAGTAGCAGAAAGATTTCACATGGATGTAAGCTATATAACCCGACTCCTCTGAAAGTAGACTTACGCTTGTGATACTTTGTGTGCTGATAGCTACATCCATTGTATGGTTCCACATGCAACATGAACAAGCACAACTATTAGAGACTGCCACTAAGGCAATGACAACTCAAAATGCTTTTTATGCAAGCATTAATTTCCTCAGATCCACATAATGCATATGGGCTTAATAATAGAAAAATAACTTTCCATGACTCTTCTTTTGAATAGGAAAGAGTAAATTTCAACATGCGCCATCAAACAAATCTTAGAAAAAATCCAATGAAACAATCAGGAAATTCAGTCATGTAATACAACTATACAGAAGGAATTTAACAAACAGCTCAGAATGATGATATAAAATGGTGGATGCTTACACGACTTTTGGTGAAGTGCATAGGTTGAGCATTTGCCAGAAAGTATATTCAATATCCATTTGTTGCCACTGCATTGATTCCACAAGTAACAAGAAATTAGCATAAAAATACAGTTGAAAAGAAAATAAAGTATCACATATAATTAGGAGTCATGCTTACGTACTTGCATTTAATACAAAAAAGAAGATAATGAATTGATATTAACCATCCCCAACAAAACTTTCCAGAAGGTAAAGTGGACAACAATAATAAGCAGGGCACCAGACATACATGATAAAATAAAAGGCACACCCATAGCTTTAAACTGCAGAGATGTTATAGTCATCAACATTAAGACAACATGATGTGATTCACATACAAGTGGTACAATATTAAGACACTGACTCATTCCTTTTGTTGCATCTAGTGCCCTATTATTGATAATTCTTGTATAGTTAGTAGGCAGGTCCATCAAAGTTAAATGAAGAGCGAGGGCTGCAAAGAAAAGAACTGAGATTTGCTTGTCCCACATTACTCAGGAATGCAAGACTGTAATTCTTATGAATGATGGTTGTGAACCAAAAAACAGCCGAACACAGATATGCTGAGCGATCAATCTCATAATGTATTGTATTTGCAAGAAAAATAATTGCAATTAAAATTAAAACTCATAATAGTAAAGAACTTGTACCAAACCAATGTAATGTGCCAAGTGTCCACCATCCTAATTTTGTACAAATCAAGGATAAGTTAGATAAGGTTGAGCTTTCCCCCTTCTATACTCATGTGATCTTGCTCTACCGTACTCAATGAGTTCTAACTAACTGATCTTAGAGATATTGTTGGTAATTCATGAATACCTATCTCATCAAAAATAAAAGTGGACACTTATTTTGAATTGGAGGAAGTAACTATTGTATCATTACCAGGTTCATACGTCACAACTAAACTAAAAATGTAGATATTCGAAACAAAACGGTATCCCATAGAGTAAATATTTTGATCATAATAAAATACACTCAACAATCAACATATTTAATAGTATCAAACAGACACAACCGTGTAAACTAATAATTTATCTTTCTTCCTTTGTCAAGTCTAATTGGATAGTAGCAAGAGAATACAGCTTTAGGAGCACAAAGAACCAACCGCCAATAATCAAAGTGTACATGTTTCCTTAAAACCATTGTCTAAGAAGGGCTAGATTAAGGCAAAATGCAGGCCATAAAAGTGATCTTCCATCACTTAACCTTAAACGCTACAATAATAAGTCAGATGTCTAGGAATGAGCATAATGGAACATAAGTGCATCAATTTGTCACAACAGGTTAGTATAAACATTCACTGGTAAATAAACCAGTTCAGCGGCCCAACCACAGACTCTTAAGACGACTGACATGACCAGCTATAACCAATAAATCACAAAACGAATAATCAAAACTTCATGAAGCACCCAGTTGCCAATTCGACCAATTCACATCATCACACACAAAAGCTGACAAATTGCATCCACTACATCAATCCATCGCTCCAAATATAAGAAACCCACAGAGCATAAGTGTCTAAGGAAGGTAAATTTTCAGTACCCATATCCAAATAGCCTAATCATCCAAGTCCAGAGCACAAACCCACATCACATATACGCAAATTAACATGTACATATCGCTAATTCGAACCTCCATTCTAGGAAATGGTGAGATACGGAGATGTGAAATGAAAAATTGGAGAAAATGAACAGCGCGGAGATCAGATCCGTAGAAAGAGAAGGTGAATCTTAGAGCGAACCTTGATAATTCTGCGAAGGTACTGAGGGAACATGGGATTGGCTCGAGATGTGGAGGACGACGAGCGTCCTTTGGAGACTGTGGGCAACATCTCCGCTCTTATCTCCTCCTTCGTGCGCTGTTCTTCGCCGGTTTGATCCTCAGGCACTGCACTGTGATCCCGAGATCTGTATGATTCTTCACACAGCTCTCTCTCTCTCTCTCTCTCTCTCTCTCCGAGTTCAGATGCCAACGAAGAAATCGTAAAAACGACGATCTCTCGGCTCTCACTGGAGCAACCCAGATGGTTTCCAGCAATAAAGCGTGCTCGGGTCCAACCCGAATCAGTTCCGATATATTTCTTTATATTTTTTTCCAATTAAATAAAATACCTTCTTCTTCCCCACTGGATGTGACTCAGTTGATGCACTGGAACTGCGTGAGTGGGAAGAGTTCTTGAGTTCGATCTCTCCTCAACACACATTGACAAAGTCTTGAATGAAGATTAATTTGGGTATAGTCAAATAACTTAAAGGTGTTTATCACAAAGATGCAAGCCTACTCAGAAATCCCATTGTCTAAAAAAAAAAGTATCTTCTTCTTTTCTTGGGAAATCAAAACTTAAATTTCTGAACTTGGATAGAGGAATATGTTCATATATGGAATGAGTTTGCTTCAGTATAGATGTGACGCAACTTACTCACATTTGTATTTTTTGTTCATGTGTTAAGTTAGGTTTAAAATGGCACGAGTTCAATTTTTAGTGTTTCGCCCTTTCGATATGTGTCATAAGTTTTGGTTTAAAAGAGTCCACCGTTAAGTGAAAATTCAAATATATGGTTGGGAATCACTTTGTGCATAAGAATGAGAATCTCCACTTTAAAGAATCCAAAACCCGAATTATAAAAATAAATTGAGAGAAAATTTATGAAGTGAGATGTACATGGGATGAATTTATGAAGCCACATAGTTTTCTTTTGAAATGATTGGTATTTATACTAGCAAGATAGTGTGACATTGTGTGATTGGACGATTGTATGTTATGGTGATTGATAAAATTGTGGGATCTCTTTTGTGTATCATTAAGCGATTGGACCTTCCAAAATAATGCTCTCCGTTCAAGGTATTATGACATTGCACAGGGACCAATGACTTGGGTCCCTTTAATGGAGTTCCTCTAATGAAAAGTATTTAATAAGAACAACCATACATGAGAGATTTCGTAGCCACTCGTGTGCTAAAGATAGATGTAAATCTCATTAGATAATTATTGACACCATGCATTGATCATCGTCATAGCGAATCGAAAGTGTAAACTTCGTAAGAGCGTAACTTTATAGTCTATAGGAACATCTTTTCAATCGCGTGGAGAGTGTCGAACTTGTGCCTTCAAGAACGATACCCTGTGAATAACTTCCAAAGTTGTGGCTCCTAATAGAGACTTTCAAAGAGGTTCCATCTCAAGGTCGACAAGGTAAATCTTTATGAGGGTATATTAGTTATTTAACATTTTTTCGCTAATCGGCAATGATTAAGAGATAATTCTCCAATTTTAGCTCAGAACCTCACCGAATAATGCCGGTAAACTATTTCAAACCCGAGACCATAAAAATTTGAAAAATGCTCAAACCGTTCGACCCATCAAAACTTGCCAACTTAGTAATCAATTTTAGAGCTGAAAAATTAAGGAAACAAAAAAATTTAATACGTGAAAAACATGCATATTTAGACATTCCGAATCTTCTACCAGTGGCGCTAGTTTCACAAACCACCCTCCTCCTCCGTCACCAGAACAACACTGAAAACCCCAAAATTAGGTTTTAGCCCCCAAAAATGCCGATGGGCAGGCCTAAAGACGTCGACTTGCAGCTCGTAGCGGCTGGGGCGGACAAGCAGAAACCTTCGGATTCGAATGCGCTTGTGGAGTACGTCGCGCCGGTCTTCAAGGAAGAGGAGGAGGACCTGGAAATCAAGCTCCGACGGATCATCGATAACGTTCCGGTACGCGTCAGCAACACCTCCGGCAGCTCCGCCGGGTCTGGCTCTGGCGACTTCCATCAGGTATTGTGTCCACTTCCGCTGCTACGAAACCCTAGACTGATATTGTTTTTGCATTTCAAAATTATTTGTTTTGATTTTGTTGGGTCTTTAGATGAAATTTGATATTGAGCTTTTAGAAATTTCTGGGTTGTATTGGTTAGCAACTGAGTATTCATAGCTTCATATACTTATATGCCATTACATTGATACTCGCAAGAATTGAAGATAAATTAGGGTTTTTTTTTTAGTTAGGAATTGCTAAATTCAGGATTGAATTTGGGCACAGGTTTGTGCTTCATAATCAATTTGTCATTGTTTTCTTATAAGAACTCATACCTTACAATGCGAGTGTTATTCCGTTTTTGTGTGATGCTAATGGAGAATTGCATTTATCAAGAAGAATTTTCATGAAGAACACTGCAGCATGTCAATATATAGGCTGTTTGTTGAGAACAACCCTAGATGAATGCTTATGTTTTCGGCTTTTAATAATGTTAGTTGTAGCCTAGGAGCATGCTACAGTCTTAACTGTAGAACCAGAGAAATTCCTCAAGAACACATAGAATCTTGAAGACGCACACACACACTCCCTGTATCTATGACACAGAGTCTGAGATCAAATGGCCACTATTGTATTCAATCAATAGCCCAACAGGAGCCATGGTTTGCAAGTATATACTTCCACAAATAATTGGTGCAACAAACTAACAGACATTAAACAGACTAACTAACTACCTGTTACTTGTTACAAAGGTAACCTAAACGACATCGTTTACAATCTCGCACTCAACTCCCCTACACAAAATGGTCTGTTTCATTAACCAGTCTTGAGCACTAAAACAACACCGCACCTGAAGCTCAATCCTAGGTAATATGACCGTTGGAGCATCTGATTAGTCTCACGGCAGAGCATTCTGATTTCTGTGTATGCAAATGTTATTGTTATATCCAATTTTATTAGTTAGTTTCTGAAGCAATTGTGTGCTGGTGGGGTTGCCTAAAACGCAAATGGGTTTAGTCTATTTCTGGAGGGAGAAGAAGCATTAGGGCATAGTCAGTGTAGAAAACAGTATCCAGTTCTCTTTTAGATTATCGACAATAACATTGTGTTCAAGTATCAGTATTTCTTTTAAGGCTTGCATTCACCAAGGAACTAAAAAGGCCATTTCATCTTTATGAGCCGTGAGATGTTGATTCTTAGAGGGGCAATTGAATGGCCAATAATACGTGCACAAATTGTTCTATAGAGGAGCAGTTGGGACTTAAGATTATTATTTATTTTATTGGTTCCATCATTCTATGCATTTAGATACCCTGAGATATGTTTCTTCTTTCATTGTGTATATTGTTGCTTGTTGTGTTGAGGAAAGAAGAATGACCTATTCTTTGTCCTTCTTTGAAGTAACATTTTCTTAAAATTGTGTGCATGTCTCCAATTTGATTAGAAATAATGTAATGGACTAGATTTTGGTCACTCTCATTGCTTTAAATCTTTTGAAACTGCCCCCTTATCAATTGCTAGCGTTTGGTAAAAAATTGGAATGCAAATGCAAATGAGATTCTCCTAAGTCATTTTCAATACCAAAAAAAAAAAAAAAAAAAAATTGATCCAAACATGAAGAATAAGAATCTCATTTCCATTTTCATTCTCTTTTTCTATTTTTGAAATATAATTATAATCTAAACATTTCCATAATTTCTTTCAATTTAGGTTGCATCATTCCAAACTCATCGGCCATCGCCATATGTATTTGTTACATGCACAAATTCTATCTATATATTTTGGGCTCGTTCTGATAATCTCCTATTTTACTTGCATCAGTACCGTCAGATGAGACGGAAAGAGCAAGATCGGCTTTCAAGGATGGATGCCGACTACCAGAGAAGGAAAGAACAAGCTGAATACAACATGAGAAGAGAAGAAAGAGTGAACGCCGCGGAAGAACGAACGGCAAAGAAGCGCTTGAAACGCCAAAAGAAAAAGCAGAGAAAGAAAGAGAAAAAGACCAAAGTGAATTCAGGCGGAGAAGAGCTTCCAAAAGAACAGTCTTCAGACGACGAAGGGGACACTGATGATGGTGAAGAGGAAGCAAAATGAACAACTTTTAACCAAATTTCCAATTCCAACCAATAGAGTGAAAGCCCAATTTCATATGGCAACACAGACATCAGCATCATCAAGGATTCTAGTTTTTGCAATTTAAGTAACTCAGATTCAGCTTCCTTTTCCCTTTTTCAAGAGAGTAGTTCCATGTAGACCGGTGTATGTAACTTGTGGAGTGTAATGCCAGAGAGATCAGAGAAACGAATTGTCGTATTAATCTGAGGAATTTGTTTGCATAGAAAAGTTGCTTTGCGCAAAGTGACTTGATTACCATTTCTCTATTCTTTTTATTGAATAATTTTGCTCTCTTGTGAGCTTATAAGCCAATCTGCAAAATTTTTACCATTTGAGAATGCAGATCTAAGTTGACAAGTCCTTTCTTTGGTCCCCTCGAATGAAGCTCGGTCAGGTCCCCTGGTTTTTTCGATTTTCTTCTTTCTACGACCTGCATGAACAAGGTCTCAAAGAGGGTTCCCCCCGAACTCCCTCCAATATGTCTATGCCTGAGACAACAAGGTCTCAAAGGGACGTTCCCTCCAAACTCCCTCCAATGCCTATGCCTGAGAGATGGATTTGGGATTTTATGTTGTTCGCGACATCCAGGGTTCCGACTTTTTGTGTTGTTTAAGTCATCCGTAGATAAATCTCTTCCTTTTGTAATCCGATAAGATGGGTTTTACCCAACAAAAAACTATCTCCTCACTAAATATGTTCAAACCTACATCTTCCGTTAAAGAATTATGGATTTCAACTGTTAGGACGTACTCAAAGAGACAACGAACCGTCTTTTAAGCGTAAACTGACTCGTAATATCACATAAATGAAACATGGTATAGGCTGTTAATGGGCTAAACAGGCCCAATTCAAGCAAGCCCGGCCCAGTTGGTTGAAGTCGTTACGTTCGTCTCTGTACATGGCAGACACGGACGGAAAAGAGCAGTTACTTTGTTTCTTCGGCTGAATCTTCATCGTTCTCTCTCGCCGGCCATGGCAGATTGTCGTGGCATCTCCGTTCATCAAGCTCTCGGCGGTGGCTCCGGTAACCTCCTTTCCTCTCTCTTCAATATCAGCATTTACTGTATCATTTCCACATCTCCATGCGCGCATTGCCACTTTCTTTAACCGTTTCACGGATCTGTTCGTTTTCTGCGAATCGCTTATCTCAAATTCCACGCAACAGCCTGTGTGGTTCATCGATTGATTCTCTAAATGAAATGTCAAATCTGCTTCAATCTCGTTTGATGCCATATTTGATGCTATAATTTCTCTGTGCCTTTTCTCTTTGTTGTTGTTAATAAATTATGCTGTTGCTTGTAGTTGCTGATGTGCTATTGTGGAGGAGATACTGTACAAGTGGTATTGTGCTAGTCTCTGCAACCATCCTGTGGCTCCTCTTGGAAAAAGGTGGCTACAATATACTTTCATTTTTTGCAAATGTCCTCTTGCTCCTTGTCACAATCCTCTATATCTGGGCCAAATCTGCTTCTCTTCTCAACAGGTACATGTACTATTATCTTGGAGAATTTCTAGGTTCAGTTTGTTTGAAGTGAAACACAAATTACTGAAACAAACTGTGGAGTTTTGTTATATATATAATCTTAATGTTGTGAACATTTGGTAGTGATGCAAATACTCAAATTAGCTTGACATTTGACTATTTGAGACTGTTAATGAAATGGGATTAGTGATTAATACTGTTTTGAGTCAATTTTTTGTTCTCTCTCGGAATTTGAAATTTAGGCCTCTCCCTCCTATACCTGATATGGAAATTCCTGTGGAGTCTGCTCGAAATGCTTCTCGCTTAGTACAAGCGTACATCAACTATTTGTTATCCATTGCGCATGCCATCGCGATCCGCCGGAATTTGACGATTTTTGTTCAGGTTAGATGCTGTTGTGCTTCCTTTAAAACTTGTAGCAGAATTCTTTTTCTTTGCGTGTATCGAATAACAAAATTCAGTTTGTTATACCATTGGTTTGGTTCTTCAGGTTCTTGTAGGCTTGTGGATTTTATCTTGGATGGGTAGTTTTTTCAACTTCCTCACTCTAATCTATGTCGGTGAGTCTTCTCATGTTGCTCATCGTATTTTTGTTTAAGCCATTTAGTTGATTGTGGTATTGAACTTTCTTTTGCAGTGGTTCTTCTTAGCCTGTCACTTCCCCTTTTATATGAAAAGTACCAGCCTCATGTTGATAAAAAACTGTGGGTAGTAAATAAAATCATTCAAGCACACTGCAATAATATCTCAAGGAAGATCCCTGCAGCCAAGGAAAAGAAGAGACGCTAGTCAAGTATATTTTCTCCATCTCTTTCAGCCCCCTATCCATCCACAAATTTATTGGTATAGACTCTCCTTTTTTTTTGATAGACGGTATAGACTCTTCTGTTATCTTAATAAAGCATGTCTTGCATGGTTTTCAAGTTATGATGATTCTCAATTATAAGAGGAATTTGACTTGTTTGTGCTGTATGATATATTATATGGATCTAACGTATAACAAGATTTTGCATTTGTATTAATAGTTGCATGTCTACATTGGCAGAAGTACAGTTGCAATGATGTTATGTTGTTGTAATTGTTGTTTTATTGGCTGTGAACTTTATAGAATAAGATAATATATCTTCAGAAATGTATATCATTAGGGTTATAAACTCTCTTTTCCTTCTGTTTCATGTATTTCTTTTGTCTTCCTTCAACTATATATCATCTCTGTATTGTACTTATTTCGGCTAGCAATATTGTTGGAATATCATTTATAAGTTAACAAAAAATTCTTAAAATTAGGTACTAGTTACTTAAAAAAAAATTGTTGCTGTTGTATACCAATTGTCAAATTCTCTTCATATGAAGCATCGCCACCTCCTGGTCTTTTAATTTATACCCTTATTATGTAGGGTTTATGTTCTCTTGGTGTTGTTAATATTTACGACGAACCATAGAAACCTAAGCATACGTTCAGCCAAGATCTGATTGATCTGTGAACCCATGATATAATGTCAATATCCAGTTCATAGATACCGTCATTCACTTGGTGGTGTTTACAAATTGATTCTGCCTCTCATAAACTCGCTCAAAGATGTTTTAGCTGTATTCTAGACTCGAGAAATTTCTCTTTTTGACATGAACCATGTGTTAGTTTCTTGGTATTTACTTTATACATAAACTGTCTTGTGACACCGTAATTGTGTATTTCATCTCATTTATATGAATATAAATGACATCAAGTTGAAATGTGAACAGGTATGTTTGTTCCACCATTTACCTTCTAAAACATGGGTGTGGCAAGTTGCTCGGAGAAGTATTATCGGAGGCACAGCCGGTTTTGTACGAAGTATTTTTTCCACAATGCTGTCAGTATACATGTTAACTTCTAGTTAGAATGGTAATTCTTGAGAAGCAGGGCATTTTTGTTTTGGGTAGGATGTGCAGTTTAGCTTCGAGTCTTCGACTATGGGGAGAACATTCGGTTTTTACCTTGCTATATATTTTGTTGGAGACATTTTTTTATATTATCAATTTAGGTCTTCATTGAACATTTTATTGTTATGGTTGTTATTTTCCATTGGCCGAAGAGATCGAATCCTCCATTTGTAGACTGAAAAACTCGCCATGGGAAGCTAGAATATGTAGAATGCCTATTGAATTATGTACATCTCATTTCAATGAAGTGATTTTTGCATATTTTGCATAAGGATGTTATCAACACATATTTTGCATATTATCATGCAAAAGATGACCTAATGCATTTCACATTGTATTGGAACTGATTTGAGCCTTGAGACTCTTCTTTGTTACCTCACTTTTTGGTTCACGTGCATGATCCATTGGATTATTGGGCATGCACATGAGAAAGAAGAATGAAGTCAAACGCCGCTAAATGTACTTGTTGGGTCCTCCACCTATCTGTTTAAGCTATTGGATTGAACTTCATTTGTGTATGCACTTAACTTGCGAATTTATAACCATTTTATATGAAATAAGCACAAAAAATTTAACCTTATTTTCAACACATGCATGGACTCTAAGTTATTGAAAGTTCTTCTGATCCATTTAAATAGCAACTCTATGATATGGGGGCTGCAAGATTTGGAATAGGAACGTACACAACTTGGGAAAATATAAAATGTGGATATTCCACTTGAGTCAACAATTTTAGCTACAAAATTATGTTTTCACCTCAAAACTACAAACAGATCGGTGGCCAAATGGGGAAATATCAAGCAACTTTAGGAATTGGGTTGGTCTCTGAAGGTGGTAGTGTCACCGAGCGCAACAGCTCCAACGAGAAAACAAGCCCAAGAAAATGAGAAAGGATGGTGTTCGCCGAAGCCTGCACAAGAATTAGTTAGATGCGTCTTGTCCTATAATTTGATTGCGACGTAAAGCAATGGGAACTTCTAAGATTCTGGAATGGGAATTAGACAAGTACCTGAACCAAGAACACGTCCAATGCAAGAACTGGGGTACTTCCAGGGGGGACGCCTTGGTAGTATGGATTAGCCGTGGAAGTAAGAGCCTTGGCAACCAACAATCCAACTGTGGCTTGCATGCCTAAAACAGCAGCGCCCATTCCCAAAATGTTCACTACTATGGCGATTTTTAAGCTTTTCACAACATCAGCACGAGGAGGAGCCTGTCAATTGCAGGGAGTAAAACAACTATCATCGTTAAAAGGTTGCATCAAACGGAAAAATTAAATCCTTATGGACACCTCTGTGGACATCAGAGGTTGGCAGTAGTTTTACACAGAGATGCACCCCGAGTCACAAATTCATTCTCTAACATATCATCTAACAATGATGATGATTATCACACACAAAAAAAAAAAAAAGGGAAAGAAATCTGTTAATCAGCCATTCCCTAAGAACTACATTTATAAAACGAACAACAAAACCAGACAGAAATTGCATATCTGATGCAGAATGTTAATATATCTCTATTTTCTCCAGACAACTTATGTTATGACCTAACATTAGTTTAACTAGATGAGGGTTTGTTGAGTCTCGACGGTCAAATTTTCTCAAACCACACGCCATAGGGAGACACCAAAAACTCTAGACATTGGAGCTTACGCCCTTCATATTTTTTCAATGTGAATAAAAATGCGAAACATTTCACCTGCTTCTTCGCCAACCTAGAAACAAATGAGCCAGCCTCATAATCATATTCCATCTAGAAAAGGAGCAATTGTAGTATTCCTCAAGTCTCTCATTAGCCAAACTGTGTTATTTTGATCTTACTATGTGATGTCATGGAGTACTTATAGACTCAGAACGAGACAATTATAGTTCATGGGTCATTTTTGGGTGTGTTTCTTTCTCTAAAGGGAGGCCAATGCACGAAAGTATGAAACTCTGAACATGGTATGGTGTAAGGAGGGTCATTAATGTATGTAACCTTACTCCTGCTCACTAATCCTAAATCCTGGTTTCTAAGTGAGTAACTGGCAACATAATGATCATTGTAAGCAATCTGCCAAGAAGTTAGGAATCACAAATAACTAAAACAATCACATGTCCGTTGCATCGCTCAATCCAAAAAGATGCTAAAAATAACTCATAGTGTTATGTGAATGAACAATCACATACGCACAGGTCTCATAGATTAAGTAAATGTGATGCAGAGGCAGATAAATATACAGAAAATGTCTATGATCTACATTAGCATTCACTCGAAACAATGAAATTTTCATAAAGCTCCCAACTGGTCTAACAATTAATCTAAAAGACATGCAGGCTGCAAGTAAAATCACAATACCTTAGCAGGATCATTAGCAGTTCTCCGAAGCTTCTCTGAAAGCCGAATGTACCCAAATGAGAAGAACACGGAGACAAATGCCGCAGCAATTCCACCAGCAGTAGCATAAAACGTAGCAGGGGATGTGATTCTCCCCGTCACCACCGCCGAAAACGAAAGAATCACAGCAGATACCACAGTGCACACCAGTTGACCCCAAAACCCTAAACTACCCAATCTCTTAAAATACCTGGCAGTCTTCTCCAATCTCTTCGCCACCTACACTCCAAGCATTCAGTTTCATCATACTTCACAGACAAAACCACACATTGAAAATGCATCAACAACATCCAAAATAGCAATTCAAACAAAACCCAACAGTTAATAACTCAACATGCTGTCAAGAAATTACAAGGGTTTTGTCCCAAATAATGAAAAAACCCAAACTTTTCACTTTCCCTGCATTTTCTTTTCCATTCCCTGCATTTTCTCAGAAACCAAACAGCGAATTAAGTTAAGTAGATCAGAGAGCAGGAGCAGAACCTGAGCAATTTTGGCGGACTCGTCGCTTGGAGAAGTGAAACCAGGCGAAGTTGGAGAAGAAGAGACTCTGGAGCCGAAGGAGAGGCTCCCGGGGCCGGGGGGTGGGACAACACGAGACAGAGGAGAAGAAAATGGAAGAGATTGGCGGGTGATTATGCGGGATTTTGGAGGGGAAAGAGAGGGGCTAGCGATGGGGTTTAGGCTAAGAGATAGTGGGCGTCGTGGGAAAGAAGGGGTGGGTCCCACCGCCGTCGTGGAGATGCCGGAGCTAGCTGCCGCCGGCAAGAGGAGCGCTTGCATAGTGAGATTCAGGTGAATGCGGTTGAGATGATGAGGATTGAGTCTTTTGGGAGTGACCTGAAAGCTTTTCTCGCTCACTGCACTTTCATTTACTACTTGATGGGCTGTGTGGATCCAAGTCCGTATCCAAAATTCGACCCGTATTTTTGTTGGTTTGGATCACATAAAATTAGTCGGATCTGTATTGGACATTTGCACATTTAATTTTTGAATTCCATGACCCGACTTGTAACATGAACTTTTATGTGTCAAATGCACGAGTGATGTATTTCAATGTTATCGAACAATCGCACTACAATTTAAGTAATAAGGTTTTTATAAATTGAAATTATATTTAATCGAATAATTATATTATTGGACATTTCAATTTCATTTCTTTAAATGATGGGTGAAGATAGATTACTATAACGTCTTTATCTTGATAATTGTACGCCGGAGTGAGCCGTCAAATTAGAAGTCTGACAAAAATCATGACAATGAACAATTAAAGTTAGTAGGATTAAAGGCAATTTTAGTACATGAACTTTGGGTAAGTTCAGATTTAGTACATGATTTTTTATTGTTCCAGATTTAGTACTTGAACTTCAATTTTGTATCAAATTTAGTACATGCCGTTAATTCTTCGTTAAATTGATGACGTGGCCGTTAACTTTTTTCCGGCGACCGGAAAATCCAAAACAAAATTTGAAACTATTTAAAATCCAAAACATTTTCATAATCTAATTGAAAATCCAACTCTTAAATTATAAATTTAAAAACAAAATGAACAAACCAAATCCTCAAGCTCCAAAATCAAAACAATGAACCGCCGCACACCCCACGACAGCCCTACCCTTGCGACCTGTTCCACTCCGGCTGTCTTCCCTACCCCGCACCACAGATCCACGCCCCGAACCCAATAGCGAGGGATACGAGATGGAGAGATGGAGAGATGGCGATGAGGAGAGGCTGCCGGTGAAGACGATTGGCTCCGTTGAGGCCGCC
>JAYMTA010001819.1:0-18588 GCA_036897625.1 Pelargonium cotyledonis
ATCCCAATCAAATTAATATGTAATGAGTGGACCGTGGACCAAACCGGACCGGTTAGGTCCAATTAAGTTGTCCGCCTCAATTATACCCAACTCTAGATAGGACAAGATTGAACTAGTGAGGAAAAGAAAAACACATATTAATTACAAATTTAATATATTTGTTGAAGAAGAATATGAGTTTGAGAGTATTAAAAGTAGTAGCTAGCTAGGTTGGTTGCTTTCTCTAGAGAGGGAGAGAGACTATATGTTATTGACTTTGAGATGGTTTATTTTATAGTCATTTCTTTAGATAAAATATTGAAACAGTCAACTTCATCAACCATTTTTTTTTATATAATATACAAATAAACCTCACACTCGCATACATATACGGAGAGAGAAGAGAAGAGAAAATTAAAGCACCAACAATGGTGATGATGGATTTTAGCAATAACAAAGCAAGCAACAAGAGGAGGACTCATATTTTTGTCACCCTCTCATTTTTTGCCATTGCAATTTCTTGCATAGTTCTCTATAAATCATCCAACCCTTTTCTTTGCCTATCTAATTCTCCCTCCCCTTCTTCTTCCTCTTCCTCCTATTATGACTTGAATTCGCCCGTCGACGACTTTCCGGTAAGTTGTATGGATCTTAGTACCTCGTTTCGTTTCGTTGATTTATGTACAAGAAAACTCATTTTTAGCGACGATCAATTTTTTTTCCTAAGGAGTCTTTTGTTGTTGAAGGCATAAGTAAAGTTGTTACCTAAATTGTATGTTGGTCAATAGATATTATGTGTGTGTAGGCATAATATTGATTTTTTTTCATGTGTTATTTGGTCTTCATTTTGTTGATTTAATTACAAAAATACATATTTTTTTTACGATAATCAAATCTTGTCACCAAACGTGGTTTTTTGTTGTTAAAGGCACGAGTAGATTCATTGACATGATCATACATTGTTCAAGAAAAGATATATATATCCGTGTAGGCACATGTACACGTTTTTTTCATGAGGTTCATTTGTTCAACGAGAATGAAGAAATAAAAGTAAAGAAATATTATGCTACATAGGATCAATACCAATATTTTAGATTATTAATCACGACATCATAATACTCTGCAGAATAAGAGTATTGAAGTTCTAAATTTGGCAACTCAAGTCTCAAGTTGGAATTAAGCCAAATTTCAGCTTTAGGTTGAAAAAGGTTTATACCTATTTAAAAAGGGATTCCTATTACTTTAAGATAAAGATTCAAAGTACGATCAGAACAAATTTAAGTGTAAAATGTAAATTTTTTGCAAATTTATATAATTGAAAAATTGACTAGATTTATGTTAAACAATCTAGAGTTTCGAGTATCTATATATAAGTGTCAACTTTGTGCACATGGATAGATACATACTAGAGTATGGAGGAAATAGGTTTAGCTTTTTCTCTTTTCTCAAAAGAAGGGTTCATGCTATATCCACCTAATATCATTAACCTTTTCCTTTAACTAACTTGAAAATAGATAGCTTTGGCAATTTTCATTAATTGTTTCTATTTCATTATAATAGAAAGTTGAAAATATAAAATTAAATGATTCATTATGGTTAGAAGAAAGTAAACTAAAAATGTCAATGGATAGGCATCTATGCTATATGAAATGGTGAAATGGTGATTTTAAAACCTAAATAGTATATATATAGTAAAATGTATATCAATTGATTGATATAAAGTTATATTAATTTCAACTTAAAAAAGTCAATGAGATGATGATACCTCATTTAAAATCACTTATACTCACCCAAGTGAATTTGTGGGAGCGGAGCGACCTATCCGGATCCATAATTTTAAATGAGGTGTCATTACCTTATTAGTTGAATTGATATAACTTTATATCAGTCCACTGATATACATTATACTCACATATATATATATATATATATATAGTTAGATTAATTTGGTGGCCACAAAATCAACCTTTAAAAGAACTTAAATACTAATATTTTGAAAATTAGATATGAATACAAATTAATTTATTTATCATGTCATTTGTATGACTGATTAATATTAATGACACATTCTTGTCATCGTGTATCAATCTTAAAAGTCAAGACTAAATTGACTTATCTGACTCTAAATTCATTACTAAATACGTGTTATTAGTGCCGACAATCTAAGCTTTTGGCCTACAAAGAGATGTGGGTTGGGTCATGGTTTTACCGATACACTTAATGTGTTGGGGAGTGTGAATTTGCTCGACCGGACTCAAAATTAAACCGAACTAGTTTGTTATCCCGTGCATTACACATGCAATAAAAACTTATAATGACAACTATTATTAACATGATTAGAATGAAGTTGTAACATATTGTTTATTAAAAATCAAGATTCATTAGCATGATTACAAACCATGCTCTTAATTGCTCAACTTAATTCTTTCTCTATCCCTAATATTCATATAGTACATATTTGTCACAATACATGTGCATACTTGGCTTTTAATTCATTTTTACTGGTATAAATTAATACAATACATACATACATACATACTTTGTACCATGTTCCTAATTGTTCCTATTAATTCCGTTTTTTAAGCTTAGAAATTAATATAATACATACATACTCTGTCACATACTATGCTCTTAATTATTCCTCTTATTTCCATTTTAAGCTTAAAAATTAGTATAATACATAAGACCATGCACATGCTATGCTCTTAATTTATTTTCAAGCTTAGAAATTCATATAATACATACAATGTTGTCACAATGCATGCATGTATGTAATAATTTGTAGATTTTTTTTTTTAAATTTGCATAGACTCTATTGATTGCTTTTTTTTAATTCTTTTTTAGCTTATGAATCCATACAATACATACATGATTTGTTAAGTACTAATTATAGAGACATAATTTGTTAAAAAATAATAATTACAATTCATTCACCACATGTTTAATAATAGGAAAAAAGAATATGAACCCACGTTATAAAATTCTCATATTTGTCATTGTCTGTCACAAGCAATACATTGTCATTGTTCTACGATATAAAATGAAGTTAAAAAGCTCAGTAGGTCGAGTAGCTTTTCTCTTCATCATCTCATAATCTCTCAATCTCACTATGCCTGACTTACGGGTAAAGAAGTGTGTGTCTTGAACTGTTGATCAGTCATATTCTAAGAGAAGAAACTGCCATAATCATGACTTTAGAATTGATAACATTTTGAATCATTGCCTTGACTTGAATCTTGATTAATGATTTATTTGTTCTTATTTTATTTTATCTTGGGTCTATGTGTCATTAAATGACATTTAATATTTAAACATTTACTAGTATAAATTTGAAACCATAGAATGAGAGGGAAAATGAAAGCAACAACAATGGAGACAATGGAGTCTAACAATAGCAAAGCAAGCAACAAGAGGACTTGTTTTCTCATCATTCTCTAAGTTTTGGCAATTGCACTTGCTTGCATTGTTCTTTATAAATCAACAAACCCTTTTCTTTTTATATCTATTGCTACCTCCTCCACCTCTTTTTCTTTGAATTCGACGTCCAACGGCTCGTCGGTAAGTTTTTCTGTATCATTTTTCTATTTTCCGTTCATCATCTTTTATTCTATTTTCTGTATCATTTTTCTAACCTTCACACGATCAGAATCAGAAAGAGGTCTGGCAGTAACATCCCGGTTTAGAAGCCCTGTAACAAACTATGAACTTTCCCGAGACCAATATATGTTACGCTTGAATTTTCAATTTCGATGGAGAACAAAACAGTAATTTTGACAACATTGAATGATGCATGGGCAGAACCAAATTCTATATTTGATCTCTTCCTAGAGAGCTTCCAAATTGAGAACCAAACAAAGAATCTTTTGAACCATTTGGTTGTGTTAGCTTTGGACGAAAAAGCGTACGCTCGTTGCGTCAAGATTCATCCTCATTGCTATCCAGTCGATACTCATGGGAAGAACTACACGAGTGAGGCATACTTCATGACCCCCGATTATTTGGAGATGATGTGGAGGCGACTTAGTTTGCTTACTTCTGTTCTTCGCTTGGGATATAACTTCGTATTCACGGTAATCTTTCTTTGAAATTTATCAAAATGATCTCTAGATTATTAGGATCTCACTAGTTTGATCTCCAATTATGCCGACACGATCCTCAAACCACTGAAAATCATCTAAAAGGGTTATCCACGTTAACTTCCGTTATTTTTACCGTCAACTTTATTGATGTGACAATAGAAGGTTACAAAAATCAAAAGTAATGTATTAGAAATGTTAACGTTGAGAAATATTTTGGTCAGATTTCAATTATTAGGACATTGTTTTAATATTTAATCTTTATAATTCTTTTGCCGGGATGCAGATATTATGTGGCTAAGAGACCCATTTCCACATTTTATTCCTGATGCAGATTTCCAAATCGCTTGTGACTTTTATAAAGGTAATTCCTTGGATCGGAAAAACAATCCAAACGGGGGATTTACCTACGTAAAATCCAATAAACGAACGATTAGGTTTTACGAGTTTTGGTACAAATCGAGAATAAATTATCCGGGAAAGCATGATCAGGACGTGCTCAATGACATAAAGTTTGACCCATATATCACCAACAATATTAGAGTACAATTAAGGTTCCTAGACACAAACTATTTTAGTGGATTTTGTGAGCCTAGCAAAGATTTTAACCTGGTTTGTACAATGCATGCCAATTGTTGTTTTGGATTGGAGAGCAAGGTTGATGATCTCAAACTTGTGCTTCAAGATTGGAGAAAATATGTGAATGCTCCGACGAAACGGTCTTCTTGGAGCGTTCCAGATAAATGCAGGTGCGTATTTACAGTATCATTTGATCGTATGTTTAGATAATATTTCAATTTGATCCTCAAACTATATGTTTTGCTTCGGACGTTTTATTTTGTCGTTGCAAATTTTCAGGACCTCCTATCACCCTCCAAATATAGTGAAGAAGGACATTAATCACTAATGCATCAACTCCTAAAATTAGCCTTCAATCCTATCTGGCAGCTCCTAAAAGTAGAAAGTAGTGTTACCGAACGAGCACTAAATAGTTGTTTGTTCTACTATACAATAGGAGGTGTCGTGTAGACTAAAGTATGTAACCAAGAGAACTATTATGTTCGGCAAAAATTAAGTCTTGTATGTAAGAGAGTTCAAAACATCCAATTTGAGGCAAATGCAAAGGAAACTTTTCCCTTGTTGCAACAATGACAGACTTTTTAGCTCGTTTTTGTTTCAATTCTCTTGACCCAGATTGTATTTTATTACATCCGCCTTTCCCTACTTATGTTTGAAAACGACGTTATTGTCCTTTTAATAACTCACCATCAACTATAGTTGTCGTTTTACCTAGTTATTGCATTGTTTGAAGTTTGTACAATGAAAAATATGAGAATTAACGAGTGAAGACGAAAGAAGCAAATTTGAAATTCGTTTGATTAACTATTTTCATGTATTTTTTTCGACTCCAAAATAATAAACTAATTTATGCAAAATTATCAATAAGACCGATAAACTTAAATTTGTTATAACAAAATGAGTTTGGGCTAATTTTTTAACCAGATTATATTGCACTACTCCTAAATTTCTCCAAGTAGCTAATCATTCTAAGAAATACACAAGAATTGTGTGCCAAAATTGTCAAAACTAACCAAGACCGGCGACGAGTTTCAAATTCTTTCGTTACCTCACGAAGATGCATTCACAAGCTTTGCACGTCGGGTTTTCTGATCCACTTCAACTCGCAGACCAAGACCAGCGATTTCAGGCGTGTCCACGGATCCTTGAAGCTCCAATTCAGCGACCTCCCGTTGGTTTTCAGCATTGCCTTCTAATATATTTCTCACCGACCAAATGCCCCACTCCCTCAAAAATGGGTTATCTTCATCGGTGACACACTGTTGCAGCATTAGGAGAATCCCGTTCTTCTCCCGAATGTGATCCTGGACACGCTTCTTTCTGTACGCACAGTTCCCGATGACTGCAACGATGTCTCTGCGAAACCCTTTGTAGGGACATGGTTTTTGTGGATGAGAGCTTGTGGCTTCTTGGTTTTCGCTTTGTTTGGTAGCTTTCTTGATTATTGCCGGAGGCTCGAGATGACAAAGCAAACATAAAAGCAATTCCAGAAAACCAGCAGATAGAAGGATATTAACAGCATCTCCCAAACCATCTTGTGCACAAATGTCTCTCAAAATGGTGAGAGAATAACCAAGAACGTCTATAGCGGTGGAACCGGTTGGAAGACCAGATTTGCATCCCAAGATAGCATCAATAAGGCCAACAGATTTCTTGAACAATCCAAGAACAAACAAAACGAAATCATTATGAACAGTGATCTCGCTAATTTGTTCGTTTAGTATATCTGAGGCAATACTCAGAAGATAAGCTTGTTCGGGCAAAAAATGATGATCACTGGGGTTAGTATCTTCTTCACTCTCAATAGCTTCCGCAACACTTGGTCTAAGGAACACTCGCTGAAAATGAGATTCTTCTAAGCAGATTCTAGAAACGAGCAACTTGAACCAATCTTCGCCAAAACCAACTAATAAGACCCAAAAAGCAAACAAAGAGTAAACCATGGAAACAGAAATCAAATGAAAGTGATGCAAACACACAAAAAATTAATGGTCGGTTTGGATTCTTGGATTTGAGTCGAATTTAGAATGCAGAAAAAAATTGGATTTGTATTTGGCTCAAATCGAATAGGATTCAAAACATGCTTACAACATAGTAGTGTCAACTTGTAATCTTGAAATTCTATGGTTTCCCAAACATTATATTTGAAACAAATCATGAATTTTAAATTAAATCTAAGAATCCAAACGCAACCTAACAGAACGTGAAAACAGAGCTAATTGAAATTACCTGCAGAGGCCGTCCGTATGATTTCCGCTGCAATAGCCAACCCTCTGTCTTCACAAAGCTCCGCAACCAGTTCAGCGCTTCCATCACAGCAAGTATATATAAACATACACAAAGGATCGCATGTATCCCGGCTTTGGACTCTTGCGATTGCAAGTAACTCTTCTGGAAACAATTGATGCCAAATGGCACGTTGGTGATGTTCTCTGGCCAAGGAAACATTAGCTAGAACCTGCAAAGCCATACGGATAATCCCACAATCAGGATTAGAAGAACACCTTGCTGACCTCACGACAGTCCAAACAATTCCAACTCCACCATGTTCAATGAATTTATTCTGATTCTCAATATCTCCCGCGCATAGGTTTCTGGCAACCTTGAAAGATAATAAGAGAAGTCCACAACCAGATGGGTAAGGAAGAGACTGAGTGAGCCGGAGAACCATAGGATATTTTTGGACCAAAGATCTGTGCGACCAACATCAGTTTTGGCAACTCCTACGAGGTTTTCTAAGGTTTCTACAAGGTTAGATGAATTTGAAGCCATAAAGAGGGGTTGGAGAACATCTTCGAGTAGAGTAAACTCTGGCAACAATGCATCATCCATAGTGTAACCAATGAAACGAAGATGTGAAAGGCTATTTTGCAAATTATACTAACGACCCAAGAAAACAAACAGGTCTGCAAATAAGGTGAGAATCAAAACCCACTTGCCTTCTATGCAACAGCCAACCCTGCGTGAATAAATGATTGACCAAACATTAATTAATAATTTCAAATTAAAAGGTAACTGCCAAAATGACAAGGAAAAAAAAAATCGACTGTTTTGTTCGCCATTTCACACACAGTAGAAAAATCTTGCCATAACAACAAACATCAAGGGCCACAATACTAAACGTTCTATGAGGTTGAACAGATAAAGCATGCTTGATCTTAATTGATTAAATACGTGATGACAACATAGTTCAACTAGTCGTGATCTTCACAAAAAACATATGGTCCAAGTCCTGTCCTGCACATGCAGTATTCAGAACAACAAGTTAAACTGACACCTCAATAAGATGGAGTACAAAACAATTAACCACTTACTCCACATTAGTTCAATTGTACGGAAAAAAAGTTGAGGGTTGTTAAGTGCCAAAAGTGCATAGTACATGGTAGTAATGTGCAAATTCCCCTACATTTTTTCAAGTGTTTTGAAAGTTTTAAATCTCATGAATCGGAAAGCAGGTGTATAGGATGCTGAATCAATAGTTTGAGGCTGTGATGATATTATGAAGGTTAAGTTTCTAAACAGCAACAACAATATCTATCCTCTTCAAGAGAAACACCAAAATACTTCATGATTCAGCAGCAAGCGAAAGCCAGGGAAATTATATAGCAGCAAATGCTTGCAGTAAAATCAAAATTAGAATTGGAGCAAAATTCGCAAAAACCGGAAGCATTTGCACAATTGGCCTCTAATCTCAATAAAGAGCCGCACAATATCAGTTAGCTAGAGTTCAACAATTTGCACCTCATACAAGACACCATAAACCATAAAGTAAATAAATAGCCCATCTCCCTAAAACTGAAGTATTAAATAATCAAAATTAGAGTTTCGAAACAAAGTTAAACACAGTATTAATCAATAAACTTTCTCGTTTAAAAATTGAAAAGAAAGCTCCAGAATGCTAAGAACACAAGTGAACAGCTCATCAAAGCTCGAATCAAGTCAACATGAACAACAAATCATTAAAATAAAACATGAAAAAATGTTCGTATCCTTTGAATTGGTCTTTAGGTTTTTACACACAACTAGAAAGTAGCAGTACTCACCTAGAAGCTTTCTTCTCTTGCAACTCGACGATTCTCTTATCGGTCTCCAAAATCTTCGTCGAAAATTGATCGGATTCAGGAATTCTCCACTTCTTTGTCCTTGATTCCAATATCAATCTCAATCTGAATCCCAATTTGGGGAAAGAAATTTGCGTTCCGCGCTTTTTGAGAGCTTGCCCCAACGGTTAAATGACCAAATTGAGTCAAATATGGAAGTTTAGGGAAAATTTTGAAAGTAATTTAAATTTCTGGGCTAAATTGTGATTATATCAAAAAGTTCTAGAATAAAATTGATTTTTTTAAACACTTAACCTAATAATCAATGATATTCAGTTTTAGAAAATATTAGGTAGTATGAAATTATGGAAAAACTCGAATATAATTAAACATGTTGACACTAGACATTGGACTTAAAGAAAAACGCATGGAAAAACACCTTAACACGTGTGTGTGTGTTTGTATTGTCCGATTCAAAACAAGCACATCCAAAAATTTTAAATCCCATAGTCTAAAAACATGAATATACGATGTCGAATCAATAGTTTGAGATCGTGAGGATTTTACAAACGGTAGGATGGTGTTTGAGTTGTCTTATTGAAATAGTAGTAGTTAATAAATATGTCAAGTTTCTTAGCATTTTTTTTGTGTTTCAACTTCATTTTCAACGATAAGTTGTTTATGAATTTGGTAAATAAAAGTTGAAAAACACTTGGATTATTTGATAAAAAAAAATGTTGACAATCTTTTTCATAACGTCAAAATGGCTACAAAATGCGTTCATGATTTAATTATTTTTGGGTGAAAATTGTGGGATAAGTTTACAACGGAAGAATGTCATCTATAAAGGCAAAAAACCAACAAGTCTGATAAATATGGGACACTCTTTTAGTTTTCATTTGATCAAATATAATTGAATTTTCACAACAACTTCATTCATCTAATTCTAATCCGTCCGTTTTCAAGTAAATTTGCCAAACAAGCCTTACTTCGTACTTTCATAAATATTTTTTTTATTTACAAACACATTGTTATAAAAATAATTTTAATTTTAATTTTACTTCATATAACTGACTTTTTCACAACAACATTTTGTATACAATTTCAGTTTTCAAGTACAGTTTACCAAACAGGCTTAAGAAATTTCAAGCCTTGTTTGGTAACACTATTTGAAAACTGAAAGAAACTTAATTTACAAAAGTTACTATCACCTCTATTTATGTTTGCTTTGAAACACTTTTTATCTTGCTTAAGTAACGATGAAAAGTAAAAGTATTTTTTATTATTATTTATGTCAGAAAAGTTGAGAGAAATATCCAATTTACCCCTACTATTTGTTTTTTGAATTACATATTGAACTCAAGACCTCAAATAAACCAAATTAATTTGATGTTTTGATTAATATCAATTAACACAGAGGCAAGTCTACTTGATTTTGTTACAAAACTAACAAACTTCTTAAAGTTGCTTCAAAGCAACTTATGGCTTATGAGTAGTGTCACCAAACAAGTCCTCAGTAAAAAATCCCAAACAAGCCCTAAGCAGTTTCAGTAAATCACCAATTCATTCCCATTTCTTCCGTGTCGTCAAGTGTATACAGCCACACAGGCGTGGTGGTACTCTCAGTGTTGGTGTGTGAGTTTTTGGGGTTTCTAACAGCGAATCACTGCTTTCGGCGGCGGAGTTGGCTCTGAGAGCGGCGATTTTCAGGTGAGATTCACTGCTACTTCTTCTCCGATTCTGTGAACCGTTTTGCTTGGGATCTGCTTCGTTGACTGATTATGTGACTGTTTTTGAACTGTTTTCTCTTTCTCTCGCTTCCGATCTACTTTGTTTTGTGAAATCTGCCGATTTCGTAACGAGATATGATGCTTTCTAGTGTTCGGAGGGGATCGTTTGGGGTTTTCTCATGATTTGTGTGCTTTTTTGTCTCCGATTATTGCGTGGTTAGGGTTTTGAGCTTTTGGTTTAGGGTTTCATCGAAGTTGCTGTGTGGTTTTGCTTTTTTGAGGTTTGGTTTGAGCGATTTTCATATGGCTTGTTTAGTGTTTGCTTCCGATTGTGTTCTGTGCATGTCCTTTCGTTGTACAGTAATGCAGGAATTTATTTTGTGTTTTGGTGAAGCATATTTTGTAGAAACAGTTGTTCTGTCATGCTTCAAAGGTGTGTATCAACTGTTTTGCTTCGTGTGTGATTTTTTAGTCAGTAGATTGGTTTGAGCGATTTTCATATGGTTTGTTTTGTGTTTACTTACAATTATGTTTTGTGCGGGTCCTTTTCTTGTATAGTAATGCAGAAATTTATTGTGTGTTTTGGTTTGTGTTTGATACCATTGTATTGTAGGTTACGTGCCTAAGTTTTCATAATGGTGAGGAAGAGAAGAACTGGTAATCCTGGTGGCGGTGGGGAGAGCTCTGAGGCTCAAGAGGTTAGTGGTGGTCGTGGAAGGGCAGCTCCTCAACAACATCAAGGAGGAGGTGGGCCTCAAGGTGCCGGAGGATACCAAGGACAGCAGAGAGGTGGTGGAGCTTATCAAGGCGGACGAGGTTTGGGTCCCCAGCCTCAGCAAGGAGGCCAGGGTGGTGGCCGAGGTGGTCCTGGGATGCCTCCACAGCAGCAGTACGGTGGCCCTCCTGAGTATCAAGGAAGGGGAAGGGGTGGCCCACCTCATCAAGGAGGTCGTGGGGGAGGACCCTCTGCCAGTGGCCCATCCAGACCACAAATACCCGAGCTGCACCAAGCAACCCCGGCCCATCATCAGGCCGTGGTGACCCCTCAACCCACACAATCTGAGGGCAGTTCTTCAACTCGTCCACCAGAGCCTTCACAGGTTGCGCAGCAGTTGCAACAGCTTTTTAAACAACCAGAAGCTAGTCAAAGCCAAGCAATTCAACCTGCGCCACCATCAAGCAAGTCTGTGAAGTTTCCTCTCAGGCCTGGCAAGGGTAACACCGGTAAAAGGTGTATAGTGAAGGCTAATCATTTCTTTGCTGAATTACCAGATAAAGATCTGCATCAATATGATGTGTGTGCTGAACAATTACATCTGTATCTTGTTCTTCTTCTTTTTTTGAATGGGTGCTGATGTTTTCTTCCCCAATTATTTTAGGTTACCATTACACCAGAGGTTACATCTCGAGGAGTCAATCGTGCTGTGATGGCCCAACTGGTTAAGTTGTACCAAGAGTCTCATCTTGGAAAGAGGCTTCCTGCATATGATGGCCGCAAAAGTTTGTATACTGCTGGGCCTCTACCGTTTGAGTCCAAAGAATTCAAAATCACACTCCTTGACGAGGATGATGGATCAGGCAGTCAAAGGTTCTTCTCTCAGTGTTTTTGTTGTTAGTTTTCTGTGTTTTGTGCCTCGTACCCTTGGTTTCTGATGACATATAGTTCTTGAAATGTAGGAGAGAGAGGGAGTTTAGAGTTGTCATCAAATTGGCTGCACGTGCTGATCTTCATCACCTAGGACTCTTTTTGCAAGGCAGACAAGCTGATGCACCTCAAGAAGCACTTCAGGTTCTTGACATTGTTCTGCGTGAACTGCCAACTACTAGGTACTGTTTGAGATATTTGCTTTGTATATATTATGCACTGATATGATATCTGATTGACCTATTGGAATTTGAATGGTTATAGGTACTGTCCTGTGGGCCGGTCGTTTTATTCTCCTGATCTAGGTAGAAGGCAGCCTTTAGGAGAGGGTTTGGAGAGTTGGCGTGGCTTTTATCAGAGTATCCGTCCAACTCAGATGGGACTATCACTGAATATAGGTTTAGTGTTTTTCTTTACTTTCCTACACAGATTAATGTGCTTTATTTTATTAACTTTATCTTGTCAGTTACATGCCATGTATGGATTATTGGTATATTACTCTTGAGATAACTATCATCTTGTAATAAACATGCAGACATGTCCACCACTGCTTTTATCGAGCCATTGCCTGTTATTCAGTTTGTTACAGAGCTTCTGAACCGCGATGTTACTGCAAGACCTCTTTCTGATTCTGACCGTGTGAAGGTTAGATTTGGTTAAATGTTTCTTGTGCATTCTGTGTATTGTAAAGTATGAAGGTTATGTGATGGACAATGACTGATGTTGTGACTTTCCTTTAATCTTGTGGTTTGAGTGCTGCGTGGATACTTATAGTAGTCCCTGTTCCTTGTTCTTTTAAGGATCTATTTCAACTTAAATGTTTTCATCAGATAAAAAAAGCACTCAGGGGTGTTAAGGTTGAAGTTACTCACCGAGGAAATATGCGGAGGAAGTATCGCATATCTGGTTTGACTCCACAGGCAACACGAGAGCTGACGTGAGTATTATTAATAAATTATATTTTCTGTT
Organism: Pelargonium cotyledonis; assembly: GCA_036897625.1. Classification (NCBI taxonomy): domain Eukaryota; kingdom Viridiplantae; phylum Streptophyta; class Magnoliopsida; order Geraniales; family Geraniaceae; genus Pelargonium; species Pelargonium cotyledonis. The sequence continues at coordinate 13,019 of JAYMTA010001819.1, forward strand.
AGTATACATATCTATGTTTTGTATTTTCTGAATTCCTAATTGAATTCAATTTAAAATGGTATTTCTGATGTAGCTTTTTATGTGTTTAGTTTTCCTGTGGATGAACAAGGGACAACGAAAACTGTTGTTGAATACTTCCGTGAAACCTATGGTTTTAATATTCAACTTACACAATGGCCTTGTCTGCAAGTGGGGAATCAGCAGCGGCCAAATTATTTGCCTATGGAGGTCAGTTTGTGTATACGATCTCGACATCATGATTGTTTGTTAATTCTTCCTGCATATACAGACTTAATTGTGTTGGCATTAATTGTAGGTTTGCAAGATTGTGGAGGGTCAAAGGTACTCCAAAAGGCTGAATGAGAAACAGATAACTGCATTGCTTAAGGTACTATGTTTGATATTCCTTAATCTTTGTGATTTAGATATTGATTTTATGTTTGGTGTTTGTCTTGATATATGTACCCCGGATATATTTGGTTTTGGGGTTTGCACAGCTCTTCAACCCGGAACCAGTACTTCCACCATATTCTGCTAGGCCTGATCAAGTAGAGAAGGTCCTGAAAGCTCGCTACCATGATGCAATGACTAAACTCCAGAAGAAGGATCTTGACCTTCTGAAAGTCTGTTTTGCAATGTGATAAGCAAGCGTACGAAAAATAAGGGTGTATCGATTTGGCTAATTATGTTTGATTGTGAAATTAAGGTTGTGGCTTCTCAAGACTGGCCTGAAGTCACCAAGTATGCCGGTCTTGTTTGTGCTCAAGCTCATCGCCAGGAGCTCATCCAAGACCTGTTCAAGCAATGGCAGGATCCTGTAAGAGGGACAGTCTCCGGTGGAATGATTAAGTAAGAATAATTATGACACGCTCTTTCCGTTCCTCTCATTTTTAGTATTAAAGGGTGCGAACCGGATGTAGGTTTGTTGGTGTCGTAACCTTCTTATTTTTTTGTTAATTTAGGGAACTCCTAATATCATTCCGTAAAGCAACTGGGCAGAAACCTCAGCGGATTATATTTTACAGGTACTTGATTATCATCCTACTGTTCTATTTGTTTGAGATGGGACGTTTTTGCTGTTTGTCTTATTCTGTCTTCTCTATCTGCAGGGATGGTGTGAGTGAAGTTTTGCTGTATGAACTCGATGCCATTCGACGGGTAGAGATCACTGTTCCTTTAGTTAGCCAATTGGTATTTTTATTTAGCATAATTGAAGCTCGCTTATTGCTTGTTTAACCTTTCAAGGCATGTGCCTCTCTGGAGCCAAACTATCAGCCTCCTGTGACATTTGTGGTGGTTCAGAAACGTCATCACACTAGGTTGTCGGCCCTGTTCGTGAGTAGCTCTATTGACTTTCATGTTTTGAGTCCTTCCGAGTGAGAAGCTCTAATGTCAAGACTTTCATATGCGTTTGAGCCGTTCCAAGTGATTTATCCTTGGTACACTGCACTCCTTGGTATTGAGAGTACATCAAGTATGGTTTTCATTTTGGGGTGGGCATTGCTTCAACCTCGGACAAAGTCAAATTTTATAGAAATAGAAAATCTATGACCAAAAGCCAAACCATACAAAACCACCGCTGCTCAAACTTTAGTGAAGCAGAAATTGATAGTCATGGGGCTAGTTATTAACCTCTGAACTAGGCATTGCACAAGTCTTTTTAACACTTTTAAACAGCTGAGGGGTACACACAAAGATTTAACCCTAATGGCATAATAAAACGGCCATTAATTATAACACAATTAGGATAATCAATCACAGAAAATAAACACGATAACCCTTTTGTCCGAGTCTGAGTGCTAAGAAGCAGAATACTAAAAGATACCACAATCCCTCCAGAAAGTATAGATAGTATTTTCTGAAACATTAAGACATATTTAAATGCAAAAGGTCTTTAAATAAGGCAAGGCCTAGCAATAGAACATAACCCTCTTCACATTCTCCTTCAGGGCGGGTAAGGGTCTCACTGCAGCATTGGCACCAGGGTTTCTCGTGCTCCTGCCGCCACCAGGGCCGCCTCGTCCTGGTGCAGAACTGCTCATAGAACCACTGTCAGAGGTCTCCGGTTCCATGTAGAACCGAGCTCGGAATGCAGCGAGATGGGCATAGTATGCGGGAGGCACTGCACACATAATACACATACCATGTTAGATCAAAACAATAATCGGATATACCAACTAGGGCCTCACGATTTGGGTCGTGACACATGACACCAACACCCATTTCATTATCAAACCCGTGTACCCATTATTGCCCAACACATAAGGGTACAAATTACAATTTTTCAAACAAGTAGTGTAAAAATTGACCCATATAAATTGAACAGGTCAAATATGACACGACAACCAGCTTATTAACAGGTCGGGTTCATGTCATTCAACCCATTTCATTATCAGGTCCAGCTTGGCCCATTTAACAAACTAAACTCCCAACACAAACACGCCGCGTGGACACAAATTGCCAACCCTAGTATCAGCACAGCACATTACGGATAAAGAAAGCGGAAAGGAACTTACCGATGGAGACAGAACGGGTGCATCTTGCGTATCTACAAGCATGAAAAGCAACAAACTCAAATTCATGCCAATGAAACATACAAGTCGTTAACGAACAAATACAAAGAACATTGAGAGCTTACGTGTAGCAGAGGTTATTTGTGAGTGACTGAAGTCCGTCAGCAGTGAACTTGTTTTCGTCCCACAGCACATGGTAATGAGCGGGACGGCTTGTGCCCTAATAAACATACATAAAGAGTACAACTTAAGAACTAAAATCCCAATTTCAAGAAGCTAATGACAAAATAATGACAACCATGTAGAGCTATAGGCAAAGAGTAACCTGAATTCCGGCATGACTGCAAAGGTAAAAATCGAACTCAGTAGGATGACATATTTTGGAGTCGACCACAGTACCTGTAAAATTTTGGGAATTTTTTTAACCATTAGATAACCATGCATGGATGATGCCCTTAATAAATGCAGAACATAAATAAATAAAAAGGCATCTCAAACCACTTGCCAGGTAATATGTTTCCACTCCTGTCAGTTGAATTACGGTCATTGTGGTTGTTGGCAAACAACCTGGTGTGATGACGCTTCTGAACCACCACAAAAGTCACAGGAGGCTGATAGTTCGGCTCCAAAGAAGCACATGCCTTGTATAATTTAAAAAACAAACAAAAACAGAGGTAAGCAAGCTTCAATTATGTTCAAATGATCAAAAGAATAGGCTAATTGAAGGAACAGTGAATTCTACCCGGCGAATAGCATCAAGTTCATACAGCAAGACTTGATAGAACTGCCCCTCGCTCACACCATCCCTGTAAAAAAAATAATAACAAAAGATACCACATAAGACAACGCAAAAAACAACCCATTCAAAACAAATAGGACAGTAGGATGATAAACAAGTACCTGTAAAATATAATCTGCTGAGGCTTCTGCCCAGTTGCTTTGCGGAATGATATTAGGAGTTCCCTAAATTACAAAACAGTAATAATATTACGATATGAACAACCCTAATATCAAGCACCTTCAATAATAAAGGAGAGATGCACAGAAATAGCATTATTCTTACTTAATCATTCCACCAGAGACTGTCCCTCTTACAGGATCCTGCCATTGTTTGAACAGGTCTTGGATGAGCTCCTGGCGATGAGCTTGCGCACAAACCAGACCGGCATACTTGGTGACTTCAGGCCAGTCTTGTGACGCCACAACCTTAGTTACAGATTCAAACATATTTAGCAAAACTGACACACATCATTTGCACCATAGTATAATAGTATACCACATTGCAGGACAGACTTTCACGGGGTGAAGATAGGGATAAAACAACTTACAGCCGCAATGGATGGGCTAGAGTCTTCGCCGGGATGTGGATGTGTCACATCAGCACCAAATATGATGGTGGGGCGGTCACTGACTAAAGGAATGCGCCAAGATAGTGCATCAACAAGAACCGTATTCGTTCCTCCAACTTTGACATTTATCTTCAGAGCCACGTTGGCGAGATATTGCTTACTCCCCCTAAATACATGCTTTGTCAAACAGCACTGTGAAACAAGTCCAAGATCAGTCTCACAGATTCGCTTCAGATCACCTGCAAGATATATTGGAGAAATTAAGGTAAGATAATTGCCCTAGGAGAAGCAGAAATAGATAAGATAAAATGGATTACCAATAAGAAATAGATACATACCGTACAGAGAGCCATTATTATCTGGCAGAATTACAACTAGCAGGTCAAGATCTTTCTTCTGGAGTTTGGTCATTGCATCATGGTAGCGAGCTTTCAGGACCTTCTCCAATTGATCGGGCCTAGCAGAATATGGTGGAAGTACTGGTTCCCGGTTGAAGTTCTACAGTATACAAACCAAAAACAAACATATCAGACACGCGAATAAAGAACCAACACAATCTAAACATGGAAAACAAGCCCCAGAAGACTACCATGCCAGAAGTTTGACACATCTGGGCAAGGTCCACACAGAATTTGTGGGCCACATTATCTTGAATATTCCAAGAAAAATTGATGCACATCCAGTTGTTCACAGTGCCACCATTAAACATTTTCTGCAATATATCCAGATTAGACATTACAAAAATTGAGGTAAATAATGATGAAGGTAATAAATATGTCCAGTACAGATCCCCTCAAATAGCCAACCACCTATTTGTCAACATCCCAAATGCATGGTTGTTGAATCGCAATTAAAATCGGAATTGGTATGCAAATTTATGCAAGTTTAAAACAAAGAAATATGAGCAAATGATACATTATCAGTACGCCAATACCTTGTTCATCATGTTCCATTGCCCAACTTGAGGGAGGCAATCCTTTTCTCTACCAGTGTCATGGTACTTAAGCTACATAAAAACAAGAAAATTCAAGTCAGCCAAAAGAAAACAACTGCACAGGAATACCTTAAGGGGTCAAGATAAAATAAATAATGACATTGCACTTACCCATGGAGGAGGAAGAATGCGAGCTTCAACAGATGCAAGCTTCTCACTGATCTTTATTCCAAACTCTTTTGCATAAGGGTCCTGATCGTAAGCATTGTGATGGACAGTCTGATACAATACAAAGAGTTTCAGTCACCAGTTGAAGCATGAACTAACGTCAATACTTTGAATATTTCCAGAACAACTAAAGTTACCATTCATACATTGAGTGGAAGTATGACAACTAGAAAGATTGTATAGAAATACATGCACAATATAACTTCGGCAGGACTGTAAAAAAAACCCTAGAACTACAACCAAGACAAGCACCAAACAGAAAGTCTATAACGAAGTCACAAAGATCAGTGACTATCAAACATAGAGGAGTTTCAGCATGATTGTCGACGACACCTTCGACTGAGCAACCGTTCATGTGTTTTAGGATATAGGAGGCCAATAGTTACATGAATAAGCAAATAGAGTAAACCATAACAGACCTGCATGATATCATATTCTCTATCCTGAGGACGTTGACACGTCACCTTCAGCAATGCAGTTATCTGTTTCTCATTCAGCCTTTTGGAGTACCTTTGACCCTCCACAATCTTGCAAACCTACAATTAA
>JAYMTA010001820.1:0-18588 GCA_036897625.1 Pelargonium cotyledonis
CCGACCCAAAACTTGATCAGGTAAAAAGTAGTATACCCAAACCCGTTCATTTTACGGGTAACCCACGGGTACGGGCCCAAATTGCCAGCTCTACTTATACCCTTTCTTTCAAACGGGTCCAAGTTTGACATGCATTTGATAGATAACTTAATTGATTTTGCAATCCAATACTTGTTCATTTTTAACCGCGAAGCTGTATTATAGTTTCTGTTCTGATTTATCCCCATACATAGCCAATTTAATTACCATCTCATTGTTACACGGGAGTGGATTATGCTCAACATTATCAGAGTTATTTCCATAATGTACAGATGCATCTACTTTTCGAAGGGACTGGATGTTTGAGAATAACATAAGCTATTGCTTTCAGTGATCTTTTACCCAACTTATATATGCTTGTGCTATAATTCTCTACTTTATTTGACTACATTTCTTTGATTTCAACTAAGTTTATTTGTTTGATGCACTGAAATTCTGCTACTTCAATTATTGACTTGATGAGTTTTCCATTTGCAACTTTTTTGCTTGATATCAGTCTACTTTTGGTAGATCACATTTGTGGTTCATTACTTTTAGTTTTACAACTCTATTGCTGGTGTTTCAGGAATATTGTGCAGCAGCTTGAGTATTCAAAAATTGGGGCCACCGAATTAATTTTATCCAATGGCATGCAGATTTGCTATAAGTGTACAGACTTCCTTGATGACCAGGTATATTTTAGGAAATCACTTCTATATTTGTATTTGAGAAACACTGTTGTAATTCCTCAGAGTGGATGGCATAATTCAAAGACTATCATGACTCGTGAACAGTGAATCTCAAGAATCATAATTTAGTTTATATTTGTCCTTAAAACATGAGTATTATAAGGACTAAAACAAACAGTTGGTTATGAAGTGATGGTGGTATACTCAGATAATTGTAGAATGAAAAAGGCATGATTTCTGTAAATGATGTAGTTTCACATAGTCTAACACTCCATGTAATAAGAATAAGGATTCTTAGAGTTAGACTGTGATTCGTGCCTTTGTCATTACTCAATCTTCCTCTATTCTATAGATGCTTTTGTAGCTTCAAGAATCACATTTCCATGCATGGTTTCATTAATTCATCATGAAAATTGTTAATGACTGAATTTTCTGGTTTTGTGAAGTGAAGTTGGAAATCTTGTATTTCCATTTCATATTTGGCTTCATAAAATCATAAGCATTAAACTCTTTCTATTAAAAAGCTTAATAGATGGAGATTGTTTAATGCTTTGTAATACACTGTGCTCCTTGAAGATAACACTTACCTCACCTCAGGTGGTAAAACTTTAGTGGGCACAACACCATAAGTTATAGTGAAAAACGTGTCCTCGTGCTTACGAAGTACGAATGTATGCTGTCTGGGCAACTTTCCAGTAAAGTGTGGCTTATTCACAGAACAATCTGCTGATTCTGCTCGCTCTTTTGGTTCATGATGTCAATGAGTTCTCTTTTCTGTTACACAAAGAATATATGGTTTATTATTTTCACGGGGAATAACTGGAATGATGATCTTTGTCAGTCCAACTGATGTGAAATTTGTAATATTTATTAAGGCTTTGTTTTAACAGGTTCTCTTCACAGGGTTTTCATACGGGGGTTTATCAGAACTCCCAGAAAGTGAATACTTTTCATGCTCCATGGGATCAACTATTGCTGGAGAAATTGGTGTGTTTGGTTACAGACCATCTGTGCTAACAGATATGCTTGCGGGTAAAAGAGCGGAAGTTGGAACAAATATTGGAGCTTATACAAGAACCTTTTCTGGTGATTGTTCCCCTTCTGATTTGGAAACTGCTCTGCAGGTATGTGTTATTATATTAGTCAGATTCACATGATCGTCTTATTGTCATTAAGAATAAGAGTTAACCCAGAATTTCTCCTTATGAAAATAACAATTACATGTGTACATTTTAAGAGTCTGAATTATACTTGTGGACTCAACCATTTCAAAATCCTCCATTTTCCATCTAGTGTTTTCTAAATATGTCTGTGTCTTCATGAGGGCACTCGGCACTTTTTATTTTCTCTATGTTTGATGAGAAAAGTGGGTGAGGCAGGCAGTGAGATGACATATTCAACTCCTTTCCTGGAACTATGCTTTTGATAAAAGATATATTGGTCTAAGGATGATGATGATGATGATTGTTAATCTAACATTATATATATGTCATGACTCATGAAGTGATAAATGCTTTCTTGTTTCTTAACTTTCCTATTTTGAGTTCATTATTATGTCTCAATCACAATAATTATGCTACTGGCTGTAGAGATTTCTCCTAATTTACCCATGTTATGTACCAGAAAAAAAGTATTAGGTTTAGGGTCACTCTAATGCTTGTTTTCTGTGCTATCTTTCTATGAGTGAGTGTCTGTGTGTTATAAATTTTTTTTTTCTTTTTTGTTTCAGGGATGTCCTTGAGAGTTATTTAACCTCAACATTTTTTTTTGTGACAGCTTGTCTATCAACTATTCACAACAGATGTAACACCAGGAGAAGAAGATGTGAGAATAGTGATGCAAATGACAGAAGAAGCAGTGCGTGCTCAAGAGAGAGATCCTTACACTGCATTTACAAACCGTGTGAGGGAGCTCAACTACGGGAACTCCTATTTCTTTAGGGTATGATTGAGTCATGGTTTGCGCGTGCTAATTAATTTTTAATGGGTGTTATGCTTAATTGCTTATAACTTGGGGTTAATTAATTTCATATGCAGCCAATTAGATTAAGAGACCTTCGTAAAGTTGATCCATTCAAAGCTTGTGAATATTTCAATAGTTGTTTTAAAGATCCATCAACTTTCACCGTCGTGATTGTTGGGAATATTGATCCATCTATCGCACTTCCCTTGATACTGCAGTACTTGGTAAGTTGATTATGCTTTATAATGCTTTGGTGACATCAAATATTTTGTGTTAATGGAGGTTTGTGATTTTCCATGCAGGGTGGAATACCAAAGCCTCCCGAACCAATATTACATTTTGACCGTGATAGCTTAAAAGGCTTACCTTTTACTTTTCCAACAAAAATAATTAGGTTGGAAACTCTGCAATTATCTTTTCCTCCTATCTTCATTTGTTTTTATTAGTAGTACAACATTGGTTAGAAGTTGTCAAATAGTTGAGTTGTTTAGCTGGAACTATTGGGTTTCTTGGTCCAAATGATCTACTTTGACTATGATCTACTTAAAAGGAATCTTATAGTGGCCCATCTGCCTACCTCTGTCAGTGTCTGTCCGTCTCTCTTACATTGATGGCTAAACTTTTATTATCCTTGTCAGCTTATCTAAAATGATGTTGCTATGTGGCTTTCTTCTCATCATCACACTTTACTGCAATCTCTTTCTTAGCCTACTTCAAATATGGTGATTTTTTTCTTTGCGTTGGGATCAGTTTTCTAATACATTTGATGTGCTTGTAGAGAAGTGGTCCGCAGTCCAATGGTTGAAGCGCAATGTTCGGTCCAGCTCTGCTTTCCTGTGGAGCTGAAGAATGGAACTATGGTAGGCTGTACTCTTTCAGTCATATATATTGGCTAATGATAGGGATGATAATAAAGTCTTTCCTTCACTTCTTTTTCCTGATTCTCTTGTATGTGTTTTTATGCTGGGGGAATGGATCAAATGTCAGATAGAAGAGGTTCACTTTCTTGGGTTTCTCAGCAAACTTCTTGAAACAAAAATTATCCAAGTTCTCCGCTTCAAACATGGCCAGGTGTGTATTTTCGCCGCACGTTTCTATTTAAAGGCCACTCCGTTCTTTGGCCTAATTATTCTATAAATACATTTATGCTCCAGATCTACTCTGCTGGCGTTTCAGTATTCCTTGGTGGCAATAAGCCTTCAAGAACTGGTGATGTTCGTGGTGATATTAGCATAAAATTTTCTTGTGATCCAGATATCTCCTCAACTTTGGTTAGTGTTTCTAGTTGTACTTTTGGAAATTCTTCGTTTTATAGGCTGAGAGTCCAATCAGCTCACTTGATCATGTAATGTTTCTGAATAGGTTGATATTGCTTTGGATGAGATATTACATCTTCAAGAGGAAGGGCCTTCAGATCAGGACATTTCAAGTATCCTTGAGATTGACCAAAGAGCCCACGAAAATGGATTACAGGTATAAAAAATACACTTTTGATGTAGTTATGGGTAATTTGGTGTCCATGGTGCACGAGAAAAATATCTACCATTTTAATCTAAAAGAGGTTCAACCTTAAAACTTGGGGCCATCCTCTATATTGGTTGGTGAAAAAAGAATATCATAGCTTATTATTATAGATTCTAACTTAAAAGCTTGAGCTGGTTGTTGATTTGCCTACTAGTATAGGCAGGCCAACATTTAACTGATGTGGGACTTCAGCACCCTACTATCTTGTAAGTCCGTCAAGGCGATAACAAGAATTGGTCTGCACATGGCTGGTGTAGGGTAAAGGAATTAAGGCTATTAGATCTCAATAAAAAAATTGGAATACGAAAATCTTTGCCTGGAGGTGAAGGTAAAATAGAGTTAGGAGGTTATGTGATTTTGGTGTTAATTTAAGGGTGGATACTGGATAGGCAAAGGAAAAATAATGTCATGTAATTTGGTGTCAACTTTAGAAGAGTTATGTGAAATTATCCCTGGGTATTATTATTACTTTTTGATCTTTGACTAGAACTATTATTAGAAGTCTCTAATTTTAGCAAATCCATAGTCATGGAGCTACAGTTTGGTATACAGTTTCTTTTTGACATGTTAGTGTTCAACAATTGTAACTTTTTGTCTCTTGATTGCCTGTACCGTTTTGTTTACTCTTTCAGGAGAACTACTACTGGCTGGAAAGGATTTTACACAGCTATCAGTCAAGGGTCTATTCTGGTGATGCTGGTACTTCTTTCGAGGTTAGCGTTAACATTCTTATTACTGCCTGCTTTGTATTTGGCCTATGTTGTGCATTCAAACTTTTATTTTTGTTTGTTTTATGATGTCATTTAATCATCAAAATGCATACACAAACAACACATATTTAGGTAGTGTTTGGATTATAAATTTGATGGGAATGAGAATGAAACCCTTCCTCATTTGTTTGTAGTGTTGTTTGGTTCAATTAACGTGTGACAATGGAAATCATTCACATTCCTATTGTTGTTGGTTGGTTTATGTTAAGTTTAAAAAATGAGCTACACATAATGACTCGTGTTACCACTACTAAAAGGTCAACCTTTAGCTCATTCATTTATATTTATCCAATGTGAGAATTTATCACCCACTTCAACACTCCCCCTCATAAGCCTCACATTTTTCTTTTATCAGTGGGCTTGACACGTGTATCAGGAGCCTTTTAAATCTCTTAATACAGTGATTATGTCTTGTACTATTCTTTTCTTGGTTTATACTCCAAAGAGGGCATCAAAACGGTAACAGTCTACACATTCAATTTCTTGTGCCACCCTTATGCAATATTGCGTGTAGATTTTTAGATCGGTGCATTTTCACTTAGTTTTTGTTTCCTTTTCTCTTCCCTCTTGATTAATGGCTTCTCTGACGGGCACTTTATAATTCTATTGTATAAATGATTATCTAGACTCCTGTTAGTTGAAAGATGTGGATTAGAAAACTAAACTAAAGTTGTGCAATTATTTTATGCTGTGGTGCAGATTCAAGATGAAGGGCGTTCCAAAGTTCAAAGTTCTTTGACGCCAATGACAGCACAACTGGCGCTGAAAAGGAACTTGCCTTATCCTTGCAAGAAACAGTACACTGTAGTAATTCTAATGCCCCAGACATCTCGCTTGCAGTCAATAAAATCATTCTTTCATTCTACTGGAACCAATGGTCAAGATCTAAAGGTCAGTTGTGTACTGGTTTTGGCAGTTGCCATTATTGTGTGATCTAATGCACTGCCCAGCAATACCTTTGTTCTATATTCTTGATATCCTACTGTTCTTGAAAACTTACACAACACATTGATTCTGGCAGATTTTAGCAGCCATTGTTGGTTTGACAACGTTGGGTCTCAGTTTATGGAGATATTCTCGGAGAACCATGAAATCGTAGGAGACATCTTTTTGGCAGGCTTGGAACAGTAAGGTTTCTGACAGTAATTAGCTAGGATGGATCTGTTACTCACTGATAATTGATCATCGAAGAAGGTACTTCTACCTCTATTAGAGTTAACTTCCCGGATAACAATGAAAAAAATATCCCGGTGTAAGAGGCTGACTCGAGACATCGGAGATTTATTCCTAGAGTTTGTTGCTGAACACTTCAGAATGTGAAAAATACTGCTTATTAGTAGAACCTGAAATAGGATTGGTATTGGTAGTGATTTGATTGTTTTGTTTTCTCCTATATTGATGTTAAACTACGTTAGCGTTACTAAAACGAACATTTGTTCTTCTATGAAGTCTCGAAGTGGCATATTACAATACATATTGTTCGACATAGTATGTATAATATTTCCAAATACGAGCTCTGATTTGAACTATCACAGCACAGGTGGTGTATACCTATCAAATAATGTATTTCATATTTGATCTTGCATTTCTCTAGCCAATTACGTTTTATTTTTCTATTTATTTATAAGCAAGCGTAACAATTGAGACTCGTGCTTCAACTTCAAGCCTAAATAATAGAACATTCGGAACAGCATGAAGTGAAAGTGACCCAAAAGCTTCATAGCTAGCTGGGTGAACATAAGCCCATTGAATATTTGAATGGATTTCTTGTAAATAAACAAATGGATTATAGAGAAAAAGAAGAAGAAAAATGTAAAAAGGGCAAAGTGTGTGCCCTCGAGAGCAAGGGGAGTTTGCACGCCTTTATAGCCGGCCTTGATGCCTGCAGTTGCCAAGTGTGCGCCCACTAATACAATGGGAGTATGTGGTTCCCTCATCTATATGCTCCCGAAGAATATACAAGCGATTGCATAACTCATCTCATAATCAAGGGACTTGCCCCCACATATCAATGTCGCCTCTCACGAACCGTAGCTCATATATGACTGTTTGTACGTGTCACGATTTGGAATTTCATGTCACAACACGGGTGTGCCCACATCCACATTTGTGTCACGAACAAGGAAGACTTTATGGTCACTTTGTTATTCGATCGATTCTATCACATTCGTGACATTTTCAAAGATTCAGAAAAAACTAGCACATTTAGTAAAATACGTAGATGCTCAAATCTCCTAATTGGGATGACAAATGACTCATCACCTCATTGGGACCTCAAATGATATTTCACCTAATCAAGACAACAAATAGCTCATTGCATCTTTGGGTCACCTCCAAAATTTATGTCTTGCAGGACCACCACCATAACGTTTCACGTTCACTCTGTTCAGACACTAAAACACTACTCTTGGCAGTAGAGTGTAGAGACTCTTAGAGGCTCATTTCCTCCCGTAATACTTGAAAGGTTTCCATAAAATTTTGAAACTCATCTAACACTCGTGATCGGCACGCCTAAAAGGGTAGAACTCCAACACACGAAACAATTGTCGTATCACCAACGACTAATCACTGGACAACACGTGACATTTTTGGTGGGAAGTATAAATTCTCATTTAAGGAGGGGTGGTGTTACCCAACTAGCACTACAGTTTCCTAGCTTGATTTTAACAGAGCCAAGGGTTTAAGGCTTTAAGCACCGTCACTCTCCATCAGCTCTGGAGATAAACCCTCCTCCATTTCAATCCCATAACGCAACATCACTATCCTCTGCAAACGATCATGCTCATCTTGCACTCCATCGCTCCTTCTCTTCCACGACCCAACATTTCCTTCCCCAAAATCTCCCCAATTTCAACTCTGGCACTTCCAATCCAAAGACATGCTAAGCCAAACACACCTCTTTCCATTTCCATGGCACGTAGAACCCAACATATGAATGAGGATGATATTGGAGGATATGAAGACGACGATGACGACGACGGCGAGGAGTTTGATGAATTTTCACCTAAGGGTAGATTTAGGCGTCGGCTCGACGATGAAGAAGATGTAGACGACGACGACGACGACGATACGGATGAATTTTCAGCTCGGAAGGCGTTCGGGCTTCGGGGCAAGATCGGAGGTGGTGCTGATAAGGATGGATTTTCAGCTCGAAGTTTATTTGGAGAGGGGAATGGAAAACCAAATGATTATGAAAGAGATCCAGAATTTGCTGAAATCTTGGGTACAATTGTGGATGACCCCCAAAAAGCACAGTCCAAAGTAAGCTAGTTTTCTCTGATTTGATTGTCATTTTTCGAAAGATGTTTGTTTGTTTAATCTCTGGAAGCTCATCGCATTTTAAGTTTAAGTGGTAATTAAGATTATTCGTGTGTACTTCCTTGATCTCGTCATTTTAATAAAGTTTTGTTCTTTAAGTGATTTGATTGTGTTTGTTGAATGTTAGATGGAAGATCGCTTCAAGAAGAAAAAAAATAGTATATTGCAAACCAAGACAGGTTCCGCAACGCCCATGAAAGTGCTGTTCAACAAGTAGGTTCAAATAGCATATGTTTACTTATTCTATGCCCTTCTATAAATACTTGTAGAAAGTTCATTATGTTGTGACATTTTTTAATTGTATATAGGATCTTTGTGTCTACAAAAAAGTACATGCTAACCCCATTTTTTCACATAAGTGGTGATGAAAATTATGTTTGAACTATAGTTTGTCTGAAATCCTTGCTCTATTTGAGATTATGTTATGTAATGTTGTTCCAGTTCCCATAAAACCTGTATGTCAGGAAGGGAATTCAAATACGTGGTAGATATTATTAAGTAATGGTGATTTTGTAATAATGTATTATTTTCGTGCATGTATGCTTACGAGTCATTCCATCGTAATCATATGCTTTGACCATATAATATTAACGGTTATTTACACTCAAATTCCAGGTAGAAGAAGCCTTATCTATCCCTGAGTCTTACAGAGCTGTTCATTCATGCTTTTGACTAGATATATAGTTACGTATCATGTTATTGTTGATGCATAAATAATTTGGATGATATTAACTTCATGCAACAATTGCGATTAGCAAAAGTAATACTGTTTGTCACCTTATTCTAAGTTTATTTGGTATAATAAATTCTTGAAACCACACTAGCTGTATGCCGTCTTTGTGACCATATTTGCTTAGTCATCATGTGTGATCTCTTGAATAGAACTTCCACTTCCACCTTAGTAATTAGGATCTCGCCTCTTCTTATTCACCATTCTCACGTAAACAAGCATAACTTGCTCTGATGCCAGATGCTGTGTAAGCACCTATCCTTACCTTAACAGTGGTCCAATGGGTTTGATCTCTTTTTGTTAGAGTAAGCACTATCAAACAATAAAATTAAGTGTCTATAAATAAGTTTTTGTGTGTGTGTGAGTGTGTGTGTAGTTAAAGACTATTTTTTCTTATTATGTGCTGCAGTTCTTTTGTTTCAAATGTCCAGTAGATGGAATTTGTCAATCCTACTTCGCTAACATACAAATTATTCTTGGCAATGCCAGATTTGATTATTCAAACTCATATATATGGTTTGAGTTCTACAACATTCCACTTGAGAAAGACATTTCTTTAATTCGCGATGTAAGTAATTCTTTTTGTACTGTCAATATTTTCATTGCAAATGAAATTCAGCAACTTAGTTGGGATAGCCTGTATGCAGGTAATCCGATCATGGTATATCATTGGGTGTCTTGGTGGATGCAATGCAATGAATATGCAAGTAAGTTATAAACTTTCCTTCTTCTTTTTTAGGTTTAACATTTTTAGTGAAAGGATAACAGGTTAATTTGCTTAGAAAGTGAAATTGTTAAATATATTTAGAATTTTAGATGTATATGTGGTTTAATCTCTGACGTTTTAGGTTCTGAGAGTAGAATATGTTAATATTTACATTAGATATTTCGTCATCACGAGGATTATGTTTTTTAAGTTTACTGAGTACTCTTATTTGATCATTGCAGCTGTCACAATCTGAAGAAGATTGTAAAACACCAAGTTATGATTCTCTTCAAGGAGCTGATGTGACACC
This sequence comes from Pelargonium cotyledonis, assembly GCA_036897625.1. NCBI lineage: Eukaryota > Viridiplantae > Streptophyta > Magnoliopsida > Geraniales > Geraniaceae > Pelargonium > Pelargonium cotyledonis. Next base: position 10,028 of record JAYMTA010001820.1, read on the forward strand.
AACCACATTTTACAACATTGGTAATTTGGAGGTTCAGTACAACGTGGCACGCGTATGGTATGAGGCTCAGATATGAAAATTTTCAATGGGGAAACCTAATTTTTTTCGATTCTTTCAGCTGTCATGCTCTTTTTGCATTATAGATAGAAAGATTTGGCTGTCCTTGCTGATTTGATCCACAAAATTTCAGGGTGGATGTTGGGACCAGTGAGCCGTTGGTTCTCGACATTTTAATAAATGCTTTAACGCAGATAAGCTCCGAGTAAGTCGCATATTTTCAGGGTTCTTGTGTCAATGTTGTGTTACTTTTTCTCGTCAGTCAAATCTGACTACTATAAGTCTATAACCCTATCAACCACAAACAACAAGAAAGTGTATTGAATTGAAATTGCAAAAAATTGCTACTAATTTTTGTTTTTCGGTTTGTACTGCCAGCTATGTAGGAATCAAGCAGGTGGTGTTTGGTGGATCTGAATATGAGAATTGGAAGGAGGACTTAAACACGGAGGAAACAGGTTACAGTGTTCACAACATTTGAGGATAAGCTTGTTGATAGATAGAGCAATTCTATGTAATTTGAGAGGTAAGAGTATATGGTGTATCAGTTTAAACTTGAATGCAGATTTTGAAATAGCATTTTGAGGGATATGCTAATTTAGGGTGTGCTGTAATCTGTATGTATATAATGCCAAGTTTGAGTAACCAACAAGGAAGCTATTTGCAATTTTGAATTATGCATTCAAGTAATCAAGACAAGTTGGTTCCATGGAATGGGAATCGTCTCAATAGCAATTTCAAAAGTTGAGTTTTAAGTGTAATGAGAGTCTAATAGCTTTGGAATTAGTGATTTATAATATAATATTCATTGTGTAAGGTAATAATTCATTATCCATGTAATATATATTACATGCATTATACATGATTATTTTTGTCATTTGTCAATTATGTTACTCATACTTAATAGAATAAATAGTTTTAAAGCATAAAAATAATTTTAAATAATAAAAAATATAGGTGTGAGTCCAACTATTACACTTATTAGAGTGTAACCATTGTAAAGTTGAATATAATGGGTGATGTGGCAATTTTGGGTCCACTCTATTACACTCTTTAGAGTGTAATTATTGTGGATGCTCTTAATAGTTCTTAGAAACAGAATGTGAGAACCAACCCTATAATTAATGTTAACTTGAGCTCAATTTAAGAAGTTTATTTGTTGAGTTTATGGGTAATTGTCTCAAATGGGTGAGGTCCATTACACGGATGTGAACTGAAATTAAGTAGAGGATATATTAAAAAGAATAAAGATATGTTTAATATCATATTTAAACAAAAATGACAAATCATGGATCACTTATTGGTAGTCAACTCTACTTAACACTGTATAATTTGACTCGAAAAAGTTTTTTTTTATTTAGTTGAGATACACATCATGGATTAACTCTCCATTTCAATCCAAACAACCCATCATACCGCTAGTAAAGAGACTCGAACTCGAGATCTCAAATAAAATCTAAAATAGTTAAATTGCTTAGCCCAACATGTTTGAGTACCAATTTGACTCGAAAAAGTTTTAGTCAAGATCCCTATGCAGAAGCGGATGATGTCCTTGAAGAATTATTGAATCATATTAGATCAGAAAACTGAAGGAGATTAACCGTACGTCTGTCATATTCATCATAACCAAAAAGATAAGTAATAATCACTTTAAAGACAAAATTAAACATATTTTATTTCAAATTAAAGTGGTGGACACCATCATAATAATGTATAGTTGTAAAATCTATATGTAACCTCGAAATCTTCTTATAAAAGGAAGCTATTTCTCATTGTAAGACACAAGAAGTTATACACTCAGGCACTCAGCTTGTATTGTAAAATATTGCTATCAATAAAAGAATAACTTGAATTTTTTTTTAAAGAAAGTTTTGTTCTCATCTTGCTTGAAGAAAAATTATGTAAGTCTTAAATTCTTGCATTTCTTTAATTAGAATTTATAAGTCTTGTCATATATCCTTAAGATGTTATTTTGGACTTTGTTTTGCTTTTGTACCAAAACATGTATTATGTCAAAGTCATGTATCATTAATCCTAAGAAGAATTTTATCTTCTATCTCTACGTGTATGTGTTCTAACAAACTTAAAAATATTAACTTATTGTAGATATTATTGGTCGCTCATACATAATTAACTTTTTAAAAAGAAAACGTAACACTTATTTTAAGACAGAAATGCAAGGAATGGAATGACATCGGACGAAAGTTTTTGATACTCAAATCAAATGCATAAAGGTTGCTATATAAGCTAGAAGCACAAGTAAAAGCTCAATCATTTACAAAGAATACTCTCTAGGACTAGATCACATCCCAACTACAGCACACTCTCAGGACCTCAAATCAATTACTCAGCAACACTTAACAGATTGTGGAGATACCTTGTTTGCAATTAACTTGATATCTTTTACCCTTGCATCAACAATCTCCCTCAGCTGCTCTTCATGACTAGGCTGATTTTCATCCATCTGAACGCTGCTTGCTTCACCGGCACGCGACTTAAACATCACAAAAGACATCTCCGGGTCATAGTCTGTGGGTACTTCAACCACACGTTTCCCGCCAGTCTCAGAGTCTTTTCCTAAGATATCAGTTCTCAACCGTTCAGTAATGACGGACATAAAATCCTCCATGTACTTGTCAGCAGGATCCAGGCCGAGGTAGATCAGAACCTCCCAACAATTGAGAAGTTGTTTTTTGTTGATTTTCAAACTTCTCCTGACATCCTCGATTGCACTAGCTGGTGGCAAGAATCTAGGTATCTTGGTTTTCTTCGACAGCTTCCCTTGGTTCATACAGGAAACTGCTGAATTAACAGCTTGTTGAATTGGGTCAAACACAAGCAAACGTGATGTGTCAATACAGGTTCGCATGTGCTGAAGATTATCCACTGGCTCTTCGATTGTTAAGTCGAAAACATTCTCTGACATGGCAACATTGTTGAGCACCTCTAAAAGGTAACAACCATAACCTTTGTGTTGGTAAGGCGGTAGTACCAGTATCTGCCATAAAATAAAATAGTGTCGTGAAACTACTAAAACAGAATGTATTTGCAGAAACATTATTCAAAGGTTCTTAACTGCTTTGAATATGTAACCAATAAATACAAATTAAAGACTAACCTGTCCAACTCGTAAGCGAGAGCTGTCAGGGTAACGGTAAAATCGATAAACTACAGCAAAGCCAAGCAATCTATCTTGAACTTCCCCTTGCAGATTAGAGTACTTCTGAGTGAGGAGGTACATATCCCAACGAGGATCATTAACGTCAATAGCACTGCTACCTGAATCAGAAAATAGAACAGGTTGAAAATTTGAAGTTCTTTTGCATAGACAGTAAAAGTGCCCGGATGAGCAAAACAGGCAAAACAGTTACCATCAATAAGTAGAAGAACAAGTGGCACCAGGCGACCATAGAGGTACCCAGCAATATCGCTTATACACATACGAACAACCTGATCAAGATGAGTAAATCAACCATGGCACTTAGTTCCAAAACAAACTTAGCGCGTAGAATAAACTACAAGATGGCTAGGAAACAAATTATCTCCTCAAGCTCAAGTTACTAAAATGTGTCACTCATATACATGACAATATGGGGAATGACTCCTCTAAAATTACTATTATTACTAGGTCAGCTAGTCACACTACAATATGGAGGGAACTGTTGTCACCAGTAACACTAGCCTAACTGCCTAAGAAAGCATGGAGATAGTCTTTAGCATCATCATCCACAACTCACCACCCAAACCCTTTCAATAAACCTGTCTCAGATCAAGAGAAAAAATGAAAGAGATGAAATGTATAAGAAAATGAGAGCATAAACTATATCACTCAAGTCATCGCTCTGTCACGCTAGACAAACTACTATCAATGCTTGGCATAAAGATGTGATTATAAAATAAAAAATTAAGAAAAAAAAAGGGGTCAGAAAACAGATTAAGTACCTCAACTTCAGAACCTTCCTCCAAGTGACTAATGGAACCACGGATGTGGCCATCGGAAGCTTTGTGCTGCAAAACCTCCCCCGATGATACAATGGATCTAAGAAGATTTAAATTGTGGAAACGAAAACATTAGATGATATAAACCAAATAACAAGATAACCATGCATAGAATATCTTGGCAATAAAATTTGCATAGGGAATCCACGAGACATTACCGAATATAGTTAGCATCTTTCGAAAAAGTTTGGAGGAAGTCTTCTTTATTCTCAATCAGATTCTCACCAAGGATATCCTGTGGGATATAATTACCTAATTAGCAGAACTATATATAGAAATCGAAAGGTAAGCTTAAGTGTTTATCATGGGCAGCCAGTGAATACCTGAAGAGGAGACTTCAGATCTGTGATCCCTTTGCCACCCTTTACAACAAATATCCAAGTTTTATTAAATTACCTTATAAAGACAAAGCTGGAAGCACAAAGAATCATCCACACAAAAACTGTACTGACACCAAGTGAGAGTAAATATCATTTAGAAACATATGCATGGAATATCATTACTTACATCGGATGTACTCTGAAATGCAATATCTGCAAATGCATGAAACGATACACTGCTTATCCAGATATTGATCTGCATAATGTAAAAGAAGAATCATTAGAAAATAGGCCCCCACAGAATCAGTTATACGAGTTAATTTATGTCAAACAGAATATCCTATTAAACCAAACATGCTACGCAGCACATATAGTGCAAGTGAGCTATGTAAAAAAACAATTCAATATCTGACTAATCTGAGATACAAGGTGTAAGAGATTATTAGCAACAAATGATAGGAAAGACAATCTTCTCTTCAAGTCCTCTGTTTAATGGAAAAAATTAAAAAATTTCTAATAATAATAAAAAAAAATTAAATAAATAAATAAATAAAGTGAACCTCAAAAGTAAACAGTCAGATATTTTGGGGTTTCGCAAAATTGGGCATCTTCTGCATGCAATCCTTACTCCAACTTTGGATCTTAGTATAGTTGAGATAAACAGAAGTAGAATGATTGGATTGCTAGTTCTCTTCCTTGAACGTTTTATCTTCCATTTCCTTAACTTTCATAGATACAAACATATATTAAGGCTATCTGACATTATATATTTTCTTCCTCCTATTGTCAAATAAATCAATAGGGGAAGAGAGATTCGTGTTATAAATAATTCAGAAGTAAGGATTATATGGCAGACTCCTCTAACCAACCCTACTCTAGCAAACGTATGCCTACAAAGTACAAACATATATTAAGGTTATCTGACTTTATATATTTTCTTCCTCCTATTGTCAATTAAATCAATAGGGGAAGAGATTTCTGTTAAAAATAATTCAAAAGTAATGATTTATGGCACACTCCTGTAACCAACTCTACACTAGCAAACGCATGCCTACAATGAAAGCAAAACAATCGGGAGCATAGCTTCAAGTTCAAGAGAAAAAAAAAAATAGAACCATTGTCTAGAACATCTTGTTCATAATAATTGAAGCAGGGAAAAACAGTATCATTTACTGAAACTAGATCCTTGACGTTTAGCAGAATACAGATTCATCAAAATATAGTTTTACCTTCAGCCCTTGGTAACCATAAATTTTCCCATCTGGCTCAAAAAAGTGATTCAGGTCAACAGGATCAATACAAGTGCTATCTGAAGCACCCACTTCCTCCTTGCTAGAAACTATAAATCAAACAATTAAATGTTTACAGATGATAACAACAATATATAGGTAAAAAAATAAGAAAGCATGTCATTATATGAAGAGTTGGCTCAGTCATATTACTCGTTAAAGCTAAGCATCAGCTTGGTTTTCTAAACAATCATAAAAACCTCAAAATAGGGTGTGCTTCCTTTGCAGCAGACATGTACCTACTACCTACACCATTAAGTACACTACATTTTTATCTTCAATATTTATTTTTCCCTCTTTAAGATGATGAAAAACAACATTTGATACATTTAGCAATTGTAATTTGTAAGTAAATGATATTAAAAAATAGCTAACTACTGCATTTTAAGGGCTCCTAGCTGTTGCATAAACAACAGAGGCTCCTAACAATGGGATTTTAGTTGTTGAAGGAAATTTGTATTAATCACGATTGCAGCAATGTACTATCACATGGTAAAATGGATGAAAAGGAGGCTGGCTCTGCAGAGAGTTAATGGACAGGAGATGGCTCGGTAGAAGGTTGGGGACAAAGAGGCAAGTTAGATTTCTAGGATGCAATAAAGAGGGAGCAGTTCAATTGCTCAACTCTCCTTGCTGAGGTTCTGTTTCTCATCCCTCCTTGACGAGGTTCCCACACTCAGCTCTCCAAGTCTCCCGTAGACATTAAGTCGCCAAGTCTTTTCACAAACTCATATCTCATTGCAGTCACCAAGTTTCCAAGTCTTATCATAAGACTTGGAAACTTGGTGACTGCAAAGCAACAATTCTCATTCAGCTTCATCAATACACATCCTATATTGCAGCCTATAACCCCAGCTTGCATATTTGTCACTTGACCCTCTACACAGCTATATCTTATCCTTTAAACCTCTATAGAGCCAACCACCTTCTCTTCCTCCATTTTCCTACTGGATGTGTACATTCTCTATAAATATAAAAGTATAGTTAGTGTTACATAAACAGTACATGGTAAGTTATAATCATGATTAATACAAAGTCTCTCAGTTCAAACTCTTTTCGCCGAGGTTCCCACCCTCAGCTCTTCAAGTCTTCTGCAAGCACCAAGTTGTCGAGTCTTCTCACTAACTCAGATCTCATTTCAGCCCCAAGTTTCGAAGTCTTATCAGAGACTCAAAAGTCATTGCAGCAATTCTCATCCAGTTTCATCAAAAAACCATGTTGTTGACAATTCCACCCAGTCACATCCACTGAAACACTTTTCTGATCTAGTTTGCAAACTTATGTTGGTTAATATTATAACACCTTGAGATATTTTGCACAACTGTCAACCTCCCCATATTTGCATCACTGCCCAATACTCAACCTCCCAATAAACCCCCTATATTGCAGCCTATAACCCTAGCTTGTCTATTTGTCCCTTAACCATCTGCAGAGCCATCTTCTCTCCTTTAACCCTATGCAAAGCTTCCTTCTCTTCCTCCACTTTCTCACTTGATGTGTATATCAAATAGAGAAGTATAGTTAGTGATATGAAGAGAGTACATTGTAAACTGTAAATGTGATCAACACAATTTCTCTCTTGGTTCAACTTTCCTTCAACATTAGTTAAACATTAATTTTGTTAAATTCTGGTCCCCAACTCAGCATCATTCATTAGAATCCAACCCTGAGCCCATATAGACAACACAAATTGATTAATTCCTATACTGCGTGAATATAACCACTCACATTGTCATTTATCAAATGTAGAAACTGGACAGGATGAAACAGCTTATAGATTACAAGTGTAATACTGGTTTTTAAAATTAATTAATTTCATAGAGAGTAGATATTTCCAGCGCACTGAAAGTCTGAAACAAATTGAATGGCAAAACTCAGTTGAGAGCAACATTGGTTAGCCAAAGCCCCCAAAAAAGTAATTTGCAGAAGCATGTTCTGTTTCATTTTCTCGGAAAAGAAACAAAATATCAAAGCAAATGAATCTCTAAAATCTAGAAGATCATAACTTATCAGCAGAGCATGCTAAAACCCATCACAAATTTAGGAATTTTTATCATACCCAGATAAATCTTGATGCACTCATTGGCTTCAATACCGGAATCTGCAGCACAGCCATCAAAATGACAAACAGAGGGTTAAAGAACAAGTGAGCTAACAAAACATAGATAAAAATTAAAAGCGAAATCAGGAACACGACGACCGGAAAGAGCTGGGTCGAGGAGAAAATGTTGATGAAAATTGGAGGTGGGGTGGACTAACCGATGTCGGAGAAGCAGACGCGGCGGCGCTTCTTGGGATCGGAGGAGGGATCGGCGGTGGATTGGTGCTTTTGGCCCATTTGGGCGGTGGTGATTTTAGGGTTTTGGGGGAGCGGGAAGAGAAAGGCGGGAAATTGTGGAGTACAAAACGGAGGGCAGATAAAATGAGGTCTATCTTTACTCTTTAATTTAAAGGGCGGTGATAAATCTAGACACAAAATGATAAATCCACTCTAATTTGTCACCTGTGACTAAAATACTATTTCAATACATTTGCATCTAGAGTTTATTAGCAGCAGCATATTAATGGATAATTAACTTCCTCTTTCCATCATTAATGAGAATTGTAAAATTAATGGGCACTTAGTCTTCCCTTTCCTTTTCAATTCTTTATTCGGTTTTCTCATGGGCATTAATATATTAAAGAATACATTACATTTGAAATCGATTTCTACTCTTTTTAATTTCATCTTCAACGAAAACTTTGGTGGAAGTGACAATAATTTAAATTTCACCATATTCGACGAATTTGTTGGATATGATAGTAGCAGAGGCCCTTCATACCGATTTATCATCAACATTTTTGCGCAATCTTCAAAGATTTGTTTATCTATTAGACAACTCTAATGTACCATAAT
>JAYMTA010001821.1:0-18570 GCA_036897625.1 Pelargonium cotyledonis
ATACTTAAAATAGTTTAAGATTGCGGGATGAATGAAATACGACAAAGAAATTAACATTTGATATAGACATTATGTATATAATTTTGTTGGTATATATTTGATTATAGGAGGATATAGGATGATTAATGTATAGGTGTGTGTTTTTTTTTCAATTAGCTAAGAATTTAACAAATCTAATATATATTTACAATTTTTGAATAATTATTTAAATCAAATTGCCACATGTCAATAAATTAAATATTCAATTGAGAATTTAGTAGTAACACGTGTCATGCATTAAGGATATGACTCGTCTTTATAATATATATGTATAAGAAAAGGAATATGAGCCAAGTAATTTTTGGCTCTCTCTCAAAAAAAAAAAAAAAAAAAAAAATCTTTCAAGCAAGAATTGTTTTTGATGTAAGAGTCAAACTCAAATGACAAAATTAACTGGATAAAAATCAGAGCATGGTTGGATGAGAAAATAAAAAAAAAACTCCCGTAAAAAGAAAACATTGTTAGACTCCGTAGGATCCGACCCGTGAAACCGGGTCAAGAAGATCGTCGACAGTGTTAGACTCTCAACAATGGAAGAAAAATAAGACATAGTGGCGGCGCCGGAGAGGCACCACCAAACATTAGCATCACCTCAGCCTCCGCCGCAATTAGACCTCTCCTCCATCCATGTTCCAAGTGTGCCCAATACGCATGATTTTAGCTTCTCCGCTCCTCGATGATCCTCTGCCTCAGAGCTTCAAAAGCTCTTGCTTCCGCTGCTAATCGCTCCTTCCTCCTCGAGGTACGCCTCCTCCTCTCCTTCTCTTCTTCTTCTTCTTCTTCTTCTTCTTCTTCTTCTTCCCCTTCTTCTCTCCACACCTGCCCCTCAGAGACCCATTTCAAACACCTTATCTACAAGACCATTGAAATTTCCCCATTTGCCTTTACCGACGATTTCTTCTCCGACAAGTTCCACGACGTCATTCTTGACCCCGACTTGTTGATTTATGTCCTTAATTCGATTCGAAGCAGACCCAGAATCGCCCACCGGTTCTTCCAGTGGGTCCAGTACCAGCCCGGCTTTAGGCCTTCTGGGTTCGTGTACATTGAGATTCTTGAAATTATTGCCCATTTTAATTTGATTCGTCTAGCTCACTCTGTTATGGAGTCGGTAATTAGGGTAAATTTGGATGTACATGTTGGTGATATATTGATTCATAGGTACAACATGACTTCAAATGCCTCGGTTAGGTGGCTTCTGGATGAGTTGATATGCGTGTACACACAAAAATGGATGCTTGAGCAGTGTTTGTGTCTTTTTGATAAAATGTTGCAAAATGGGCTGTTGCCAAATGTGAGGAGCTGTAATATGATTATTAAGCTTCTTAGAGATAAACATCTGGCCGGTATAGCCAAAGATGTTCATGGAGCAATGGTTGAGTTTGGGATTGAGCCAACAGTTGTTACTTACAACACTTTGTTGGATACGTATTGTAAGGAAGGAGAAATCGAGTTAGCACTCGACCTTTTAACAGTTATGGAAATGAAAAGCGTTGCTCCTATTGGTGAAACTTATAATGTGTTGATTAATGGGTTATCTAAGAAAGGGAATCTAGAGATGGCCAAGGAGCTGACCGGGGTCATGGTTAAGTTGGGTTTTCCGGTTTCAGCTTATACTTATAACCCGCTGATTAGTGCATATTGTAAGAAAGGAATGCTTGCTGAGGCATTAGCCCTTAAGGATGAAATGGAAGCTAGAGGAGCAATTCCCAATTTGGCTACTTATACTCCAATTTTATATGGTCTTTGCAACTTTAGGAGTATGGCTGATGCTAGACAGTGGTTTTCTGAAATGTCAATGAAAGTGGCCCCGAATTTAGTTACATACAATTGTATGATATGTGGATACTGTAGGCAGGGAAACATAGATGAGGCTTTTCTCTTGTTTGATGAATTGAGGTGTAAAAATATTGTACCCGATATAGTCACCTATAATACTCTTATTCATGGGCTTTGCAAATTAGGGGACTTGGAAGCTGCACTGCGTCTCAATGAAGAGATGGCCAATCAAAGGATTCACCCTGACGTTTACACGTATACAAGCCTAATACATGGTTCTTGTTGGGTGGGAAACTTATCAATGGCCAAACAATTCTACTCTGAGATGTTGCATGATGGGCTGGTACCTGATCATTTTGTATATAATGCTATAATATTGACTGAACTGAGGCTTGGTGATGCATCCAGGGCATTTTGTATGAAAGAAGAGATGCTAACAAGGGGTTTATCTCCCGATTTGTGTACCTATAATATTTTCATAAATGGGCTTCGCAAAATGGGCAATATGGAAGGCATGTATGAATTGTTGCAAAAAATGGCTGGGGAGGGTCTTGTTCCTGATTGTATAACTTATACTACTGTAATCCAGGCTCACTTGGAATGTGGACATCTCGGCAAAGCCAGACAGCTATTCAATGAGATGGTGAGCGAGGGCTTGTTTCCGTCAGTTGTGGAATACACGTTATTGATTCATGCTCATGCAAGCAATGGGAGGCTAGAAGTGGCATTTGAGTACATCTCAGATATGCAGAAGAAGGGTGTATTTCCAAATTTGTTCACCTACAATGCTCTGATACACGGTCTTTGCAAAGAGGGAAGAATGGGTGAGGCTTACAATCTTTTTAACAAGATGAAACAGAAAGGAATATTTCCTAATAAATTTACCTATGCAATTTTTATTAAGGTAAACTGCAACCATGGTAATTGGGAGGCGGCTTTAAGATTGTATAAACATATGCTAGATAGAGGAGTTCAGCCCGATTCTGTAATACACAGTATATTGTTAAGGCAACTACTCAGGGACTATAAACATCATGCTGTCCAGTTGCTTGAGAGTTTAATCACAGATTAGGAAGAAACTGCTAGTGGAAAGACTTGATAAACACTTATTAGTGCTCTGAGTTTCTCTGGTAATTGGTGAGAGAGAGATAGAACAAAAGACGTGCATGGACACCAAGAAAGTAGTCTCAGTGAAGCCTTTGTCTCTATTATATTCACAGTGGGTAGTATTTCATTTCGTGCTTTTATTCAAAACTGTACATTTTTCGTATTTTCCTTGATACTGATACCTTGTTGGATTACGTGTTACAGATGGTTTGAAAGATGGACTTGCAGTTTTGTGATTTCAGCAACTCATAAGGTCAGCAATCCATTACATACCTAATTCTTGATATAATACTTGCCTCATTTACATGCCATTGCACTCTGCAACACTGTTGTACACAAAACAACACTGTTGTATTGTTGTCAAATAAATTTCAGAGAAAACTGAATTGAATTTGTTCGTTCTTTTAATAAGTTCGAAGCAGGCAGGGCGGAGATTGGTTTCCTTCCTCTTTACAATTTTAATGGTTATTATATTTAGTTTATGTAAAAGTTTTGATGAATTTCACTGTCTTATTTAGCTTCAGCGTAGGATTTTAAACTTAAGTATGCTTGTATTTTGAAAATTTTGTGCATGTCAATGGAAAAGTGTAATGCAAAACCTGACTCATCTGATGATGGACATTGATGTATTAAACTTTATTTGATCTTTTTTTTTGGTATCAGCAAGCGTACAAACACCGAGGCTTGAACCTGAGACCTCGAGGGACCAAATGAAATCAACCACTTGCCCTACTGAGTGCTTGTACTTTATTTGAGCTTTGTCGTGCTTATATTGGTAAGTAGCTTATTTAATATGACTTTTCTTCCACTTTGATTTGGGCTTGTCTTTTTGGGCAGTCACTGATTTACTATATTTCAGTTTTTCTTCTTGATGATGAAAAAGTACCCTTCCAGTTTATTCTATTATTGGTTACTTTGTGAACTGTGGGAAATATTGTGACTCAATTTGCATCTATCTTGATTGTACTTTTATACTAGACGCTAAGTATTCTCTATTTGGGCAGTTCTTAGAAACAGGTCCTGAATCGGGAAGCTTGTACAATGAAGTGATAGCACCTCAAGATGGTTTTAAGAGGCCTTCTCTGGCAACAATGCTCGCATAGACGACGATGCAGGTGTCATTGAAATATTATTATTATTATTATTATTCGTTATTTCATTCCTTTAGTTAGCAGTTTTTATTTTTTATTTTTATCATTGTATATAGTTAGGAATGAGTTGTAAATTCCTTGATTTTCTCTGTAGATCTTAATTCTGTTTTGAGTATATTGCTGCTGTAAATGTAGTCTGATAGGGCTAGGTTTAAGGGGTTTGATGTCTATTATTGTAAATGTGAAATATTGAAAAGATGAATGCAATCTTTTGCGAGATCCTTTTATCTATAGGAGACTAGTCGGTATTTTTATCTACCTAACTATTACTAAACCTGATATCTCATATGTTGTCTATACAAACGTTAGATTCACGCAACCACCTCGATATCTTCATCTTGCTACAATTCATCGCATTATTCATTACTTAATTGGATCACATACTTGAAAATTGCTCTTTATTTGACTGCATATGGTGATACAGGTTGATTGTCTTTATGTTAAACTCTTTTGGTATTGCTCTTCCTTGGATTCGCTTTACGCCACCAAGATCAGTTTGCTGGCACAAACCTCCCACGGGTAAATGTAGATGGAGCAAGTCGTAATGGACAGGCTGCAGCAGGAGGGGTAGTCTGTGATAGCTCGGGTTGTGTGGTGTTTGCATATAGTACTCCTTTGGGCCCAGGTACTAATAACATGACTGAATTTCACTCTTTATTCCTTGGTTTAGGCTTGTGTGGATATTGGACCATGTCCAATCCGATTCTCATTTACTTGTGGATGTTCTACATAACAAAGCAAAATGCCCTTGACACTTAGTATATGTGGTGAGACGATGTCGCGGTAAGCTAGGCTCGGTTCCCATTCGATACGTCCTTCATGAGGCGAATAGAGCAGCAGATTGGCTTGCAGATGCAGTTACATTTATCAGTTTTGAATGATTTCCCTACTCATTTTTGTAATATTATTTGTGATGATAGGCACTGTTTATGTTATTAGTGTAAATTTTGGTTGCATGCATTTCACTTAGCCTATTGTAAAAGGTGCATTTTCTTGAGAAGGTAAGACTTATGACGTCTCTCTTTGTTATTTGTATTTATTATTTTATTTTAATAAATCAGGTAAGAGTTTGGCCGACCCCAACCTCTCAAGGTGGCGTTCCTTAAATAATAATAAAAAACAAATAAAAAAAACCTACAACTGACAAGTGTGTGTTTCTTGGAGATGTCATTATTTCATGGAAATGTAAGAAGCAAGATTGTGTATCTAAATCTTCCATAGAAGATCAATATAGAGCTATGTCAGCAATTTACCAGGTCTACTTTTGAACTATATATTTTTGTTGTAAACATGCTTTGATAGGGCAAGGTTTAAGGGGTTTGATGTTTTTTCATGTCTGTATATAGTAAATGTTAATAGTGAAATGACATACAATTTTAAGAATTATTCTTAGTTTTATCATAAAGTGTGTTGCTTCTCCTTCTAGATGGTTCCTCCCTCTTCGTTGTCTCTTTGACATTCTCTGGAACTATCCTGCAAAACAAACGTTGTTTGAGAAAATGCTCATTGCTCTAGAAACGAGTCTCTTACCTCTCTCTCCCTCTTGGTTCCTCGTATTTATATTATTTTGTGTGGTGCGGAAGCTACCCGTCACCGCTGGTCAGAGACGGATCTACTCGAGGAGGTTTGGGGGCAACTGCCCCCACAAACTTTTATTTCTTCTTTAAAATATACCATTTTTTAAAATATTTTTCATATATATCCTACTATTTTTTTATATTTGCTCCCACTAGAATTTTGAAATTTCACAGTATAACCATATATAAATATTATATAATAATTTTGCCCCCATCGAGTAAAATCTCTAAATCCGTCCATGCCGTTGGTCTAGGTACTAACAAAGTGTATGTGTTCGAGGGTGTTTTACATGACTTTTGTGGTTTATATTACATCAAAAATGATATGCAATAAACAAATTAACCTCTCCCTACATGATTAGGGGAAGAAAAAATTATTATAGGGGAATTCTACAATACAGTATTGTCTTTATTTCAAATTGAACGTCGTTTTACAGTTTTTCACACATATTAAGAAAAAATGTTAAATGATTTTTTTATTTTTAAATAAAAACAAAAAAATTCATCATTGCTAATTTACTATGAGTTATTATGACAAATGACATTATAAGAAAACCATGTGTATATGTGGTAAAAATATACAGTAACATTTATTTTCAAACAAAAATTGGACTCTAAAATAGCATTTAATTTAAAATGAAGGTAATGCTATTTTATGGTACCACAAATGGCATAGTTTGTTCTGGTGACGAAATAGATACACACAATGAACGAAAACAACAAATCTTCCACTTTGAGGCGTAGACCAAATTAGCAAGTGTACTTTTCTTGGTGGAAACATCAAGAAAACAAATGGGAAACTTCTAATACCTAGAATATTGTGATTAATCAAAATAATAATTTAAGGTTGTATTTGAAAATATGAATTTGATTTGAAACCATTAATACAAAATGTTGTATTTCAAAAATAAATATAAGGTATGAGAAATCATAGAATTTCAAATGATATGATAAGTGTTGTTATTTGAAATCATTTGTTGTTGTAGACATGCTTTGAATTCAATTGGATTTAACTCAAATTAAATCATAATTGTTAGAGTTCTAAACACTTCATTTGACCCAATTCCAATATATCAAATGACATGTTAGTTCCCAAACACACCATAATGGTTTCCAAACACACCACAAGAAAAATGATTTATGCATGTACTACCTGGTGTATGTCAAATGCATCACTTGTGAAAATGAATCATGACCGTTGCATCTAACTCAAAAATGTATCCACTATCCAATTAAAAATTCAAGCTGTCCAAATAATATGTGTACCATCTACGATAAACCAGTCACAGCTTGTCACGTGTCTTGTATGTATTTGACGTATAAAATATCCGTTTGCACTACGTAGCTTCCCTTAACTTAAAGATACCTAGAAACGGAGACTTTCTCCTTTTTTCTTTAGCAAATGGTACCTGAAAATGGAGACTTTCTACTTTTGTCTTTAGCATAGTTTGTCTCCAAGGATTTTCATTTCTTGTCAAATAAAGCTGAACCCAAACTTGGCTTCATCTAAAGCACATAGCCCAAATCTAAGGACAATAAGCAGCTAAAATATAAGGCCAATTCACTTCCACAAGAACATCAAAAACTCTAAATTTCCAAGACCTATGCCCACAATTTGGATGCGATTTTTTCTAGGACATGAGGCCATTTTTTCCCAAGAAAAACCAGCTTCATTTGTATGTGTTTCTGTGATAGCCTCTATTCTTTTTTCTTTGGTCTCTCCGTTGCCTTGAAACTATATAAACACTAAAGTGTCTTTTCTTCTGTTCCAAACATTTGGCCACCCACAAAAGGAACAACACACATAAATGGCTCTCTTGAGTACTCTTTCCCATGTAGGCAATAGCTCCCATTGCATCACATGTTATTGTCCTAAACCCAACCAGCTAAAGCTCCTCAACATCATCAAGATCAACGGGGCGGCAGAGGCCAGTTTTGAGGCATTGAGGAGGAGCCAAACTACGGGAGTGGCTGCAACCACATTCACTCCGGCTGCCCCGCTTGTTCATGAGAATGGACTCATTGCGGAGGAGCAAATCCGCCAGAACATCCCAACGGAGAAACAATTCGTTGATCACCATCGCCAAGGACTCATCATTGGAGGCGGGGTTGGCTACAGGCAGACTGTTGTCATTAGGTCCTACGAAGTTGGTCCTGACAAAACCGTGACTCTAGAAAGTGTCCTAAACTTTCTTCAGGTTGCTATTATCTAAACCTGAACTCAAACCTGTTAAAATTTGTGTCATGTTGATAACATGACCCAAATTGTCAGCTCAAATGTTGTCTTCTAATGCAGGAAACGGCACTAAATCATGTGTGGATGTCGGGACTCCTCAGCAACGGATTCGGAGCAACGCATGGAATGATGAGGAAAAATCTCATATGGGTAGTCTCTAGAATGCAACTTGAAGTTGATCACTACCCAATCTGGTACTAAAGAACACTTGCATAGCATCCAAGGCTCAACTTTAGCACAAAACCTAACAATGTACATTGATACCTGCAGGGGAGAGGTTGTGGAAGTTGACACATGGGTTGGAGCTTCAGGAAAGAATGGGATGCGGCGAGACTGGTTTATACGGAGTCAATCCACGGGCCACATTTTCGCCCGAGCTACCAGGTACGCCATACGTATATGCAACTAGTGGTACGACAATTCTCGATTAAATCATTGTAGCATGAACTAAGATTTGTTGAAGAATGAAACAGCACTTGGGTGATGATGAACGAGAAAACGAGGCGGCTCTCGAAGATGCCGGAGGAGGTGAGAGCTGAGATCTCACCTTGGTTCATAGAGAAGAAAGCAATCAAAGAAGATATAGCAAACAAGATTGTCAAATTGGACAAGAAAGCAAAACATGTCATCTCTAACTTAAAGGTAAGACCTACAAGAACCAATCTAATTCAAGAACTCTACTCATGATTCTTAACGCTCCCAAAACTGCAGCCAAAGAGGAGTGATTTGGACATGAACCAGCATGTGAACAATGTCAAGTATGTGAGATGGATGCTTGAGGTAACACATGCACAAACAACATACATGAATCAATCTAGAATTATTGACAAAAACTAGGTATATTTAATTTACTACAATCATTGGCAGACCATACCAGATCAAGTTTTGGAGTCTCACCAGCTAGCTGGAATCATACTAGAATACAGAAAGGAATGTGGGAGTTCAGATGTTGTTGAATCACTGTGCGAACCATATGAAGACGACGAGACGAAACAAGGAAATGGTTACGGCCATTCGGGATCTTTCCCGTTGCGGTATACACATCTTCTTCAAGCTAATGGAGTCAAGGTAAATGAAGAGATTGTTAGAGGAAGAACCACATGGAAGAAAAAGACATTCTAGCAACACCTCAAATCAACATTCTAATAATGGATCATCCACAAAGGTTCATGTCATGTTAACATGGTCTTTGTCACAACCTGTTAACATTATTGCTCGATTTATAAATTTGTTTTTATATGCAAGCGGTACCTTTATTAATAATTCCCGAGGAATAGTAAAAGCACAAAACCCCAAAGATGGAGAGACGAGAAATCAAACGAGAACAGAAATAGGATCGTTACATATGGAAGTAAAAGAGAAAGAAACTTATGTCTCCAAACTACATATATAAGCCAAAATGAAGCATTTTCAATAGTGTCAACCAATTTCAACTAGCACACACAAAAATACAATCAAAAGTGGCCCAAAATATGGATCAGCACAAGGTCAAAAATAAGCAAATACAGAAAAAGTGGTAAAGATCAGAGTAAACATAACTTTGAAGCAGAAAAGGATGGGTTGATCATGAATATCTGAGTGATGAAAAGATCACACAAAAACGAATCTCCTAGTACAAAAAAATTGTGTAGTTATAAAGTTCGGAGCCAATTTAGACACAATGGCAAGCTAGTAACTTATAACACTGGCGTTCGAAGCATTTCCAACTTCACAAAAAGAATATTAAGCTATCTCGAGCTCCGCTAAACCTAACAGAAAAGCATTTACAATTTATGATGGTGATTAAGTATATACAACAGGGACAAATAACCATAACGGGAAGGAATCAAAGAATAATTTGCTGCAACGGCAGAGAATTATAGCCTCTTTTTCCTCATACTTCGATGGAGCTGCCAAGACCAAACGATCAAGAATATCACAAGGAAAACTCCAACAGACGACCAAAACAGAACCAACCACAAAGGCATTGGCTTCGGATACAGACCTGGAGAAATTTAAACAGCAACTTAGCAAAACCTAGGCAATTGAAACAATATGGACAAACTTCAAGCTCATCCACAAGAAGAAAATGAAATCAAAGAACTTACCATGTCCAAACTTGATGCAAATAAGAAGCTCAACGATGCAAATTGCAATGGAAAGCCAACAAAATGCTCCAACCTTTTTTGCTGGTTTTCTGAAAAGCAACGCAGTAAATTAGCAGAGTCAAACCACATTAGTTGAGAGAGAGAGAGAGAGAGAGAGAGAGAGAGAGAGAGAGTACCGGTCCTGGAGGTAAGAATTGTACTCCCGAATAGTTGGTATTGCAATTAACCACCATAAAATCAACCTATAGATTATCACTGGGTTTCGAGGAGGAACCCAGAGGCAAAACTTGAGAAAGAATGTATTAAGCTCCACTGTCAAGAAGATGATGCAAAGAGTAAGAACTTGAATAAAACGCCATGGACCAAGCAATGGGTGCCACTCATCTTTGTCCCAATGTGCAGGTGTAAATTGCCCCAACGTCCGTTTCACCTGAAACAACAAAACAGACCATAAGGATAGGATTCCTGCAAGCAACCAGCAGTCCGGCATCACTAATTTGTTCTGGAAAATTTGGATACCATTTAAATGAACCAGCTCAAACATACTATATAACCTAGCATTACAAGTATGCAAGTATTATGGCCGTGAAATTAAAACTACAAACCAAAATATATAAGGCATCTAAAAGATTCAAAACAAAGAGAATAAGCGTAGTATCAATTATATCAGGACAAGTAACATCCAAAGAGAATATGTTGAGTATTTGAGTATAGGAGAAACATGAAAAAATTGTAAGCACTAATTGGATGCAACACCATTTGAGAAATAAAGGTTGTTTGATATGGTTCATACATGCGTAATAGCACTAGAATAACGTGGCAATTCATACCAAATACTATTCATTTCTGAAAAATTTCACATAAATATCACGTATTCAGTACAACAGGAAAAAAAAAAGTTGAGGTTCAAGACATACTTTGCCTAAAATATTAGGCTGCCGACTTATGCCAACCCACTCATAGGTTCTTCCATCGAAGTACCTCACAGTATGCATTCCAGCCCATATACCTGCAAATGCAAGGCAAATGGAAATTGCTATGATAGGCTGTAATGGGAAAAAAAATCAAAATACAGCAAATTCTACACGATTTATACCCACAATAATGTTGTATTATCTGAACACCTAATAGCAACACTAGAATATAGAGATTAGTTTGTATTTTTTATTTTTGAGCTCAGAGATCTTAAGGCATGGGCCTCTGAGACAATAGATTATGAAGTTTGGTTCTGTGTTTATGATAGAATTTGTGATTACTCATATTTGAGTTCTGTGATTAAATTTTGTTTCATTAAGATTTTTGTTTTGATTTTACATACAGTAAATTTTGTGGTTTTTAATTCTCATTCATTGTAACCAGAAATATTAAAGTGTCACAAAATTCAAGCCTTGACTTTTCAACAGTATGTAAGTTCCAAAAAGCACCCTATGCGCGTATCACTTATATTTGGGATTTGAACCTTTGTATCTCGGTAAAGTATAGCTTCGATTTAACCAACAAAGGATGAAAGTGCAGAATCGTACTCAAGTCTAACTCTACTTTAAACTCTTCAGTAATTTATTGCTTCTTGAATTCTAATAAGAATAATGCCTATATAGGTAATTCTGATTAAAAAATACAAATTTAATGCAATTAATGAAATGTAAAAGACCCAATTTCGTCCTGAACTTTTTTTAACCTAACATAGTCCACTGAACTTTTAAATAGGTACCCTAAATAGTTTTTGCCGTTAGTTTTTATCAATTTCTCCATTAAGTGGACTTGACGAGGAAATTAAAATATATTAAATAATTATTTTTTTTGTTCAATTATTTTGTTTATGTGATGGTCTGGCCGTACTAAACAACTCATGTGACCAACACATGACTCGCCATGTCAGCAAAATAATTGAAAATAATAATAATTTAACATATTTTAAATTCCACGTCCGACCACTTAACGGAGAAACTAATGGAAAAGACTATTTAGGATCCATATTTGAAAGTTCATGGACTATTTTAGGTTTAAAAAATTCACCGAACTATGAGGGGCGGTTTAGTACTTCTGACAAAAATGTAGCACAGTTATTAACCGTGCAAACTACTGAAAGTATGTGTAATTAATGCAGCGGTTTGAAGTTTATATAGTTCTATGCAAATTGTATATAGTACAGTGTATCTAAGTGCAGTTAACCCATAAATAAAGAATACACAATATAAAAACTGTCATTGGCATATTTTTTCTTAAATCATATAGAACTGTCATCAAAATTTGAGAAGATGAACCAGCCTAAAACGGAATGAAAGACAAGACAAAAGGGAAAAGACAACATGAAGGAAGGCAAATTGATGATCAGAATATCAAGAATGCCAATAAAGAATCAGATATGGACTAAGAAATCTCACCAAACCAATTACAGATAAGGATATCAAGAACGATGCTGTCCCACCAGCATTCATTGAAGTTTGGTAGCATGTGGCGGAAGGTAAGCTGAAACAATGAAAATAAATTTACAAACAGGTGGGGTAAAAAAAATTTGTCTCACCATTCACACACAATCCTGAGCCCCAGAGAAACATATAAAGCAGAAAATAAAAAAGTATTTGTTTCAAGAACTCACCTCCGTCAATTCAAATCCAATTGAAAGAACCCAAAGAAGGGACTGATTACGGATCATTATAGCCTTCCCCCACCATCCAAATATATGAGCTACAACAAATTCATCAAATAGTGTTTCCTAAAGAAAAAAACTAAACCAATCAGAGGCCTGTTGCACCCCAAATATACTGATTAAAGCCTGTGAAATGAACACAGGCTACAGGAGGGAATTGAAGTAGATAGACAGGTAAAGAAGAAATCATACATAAATGTTCTTAAACCTGTTTGTGGGATTTTCAGGCACATAAAGGCGGCAATCAGCTCCATATGATCTTTCAGGAAGCTCTGCATGAAAGAAATAATAGATAATTTACAACATGCAGGAAGAGACATTAATATACACAGGTTGTTGATGAATAAATAGCAGCAATTCTCCAAATCATGAATGCACTATAAATGTAACAATGAAATAACAACAGTCAATAAATAAGTGAATTTACAGTTCATGATACCCAAAAACATTACCGACGCCAAGATCTTGATGAAGAAACTTCATAAACTGCCTAGCATCATCACGCTTCTGAAAGAAAATGAAAAACCACTATCAGAAACCTATCATTTAAAAGGACCGCTCTCGTTAAAAAGAATATAGAAAAAGAAAAGGTAGGAGGAGAGGACTCAACGCTGTACCAGATACATAGTAAACTAAAACATTTGTATCATTATAATCTGGAAATAAACATAAAGTACGCAAACACTGAACTTTGTCCAGGTGTAGTTGATCCCTCAGATTTTATCATATGTGAAATACAACACTAGACCATCACCACTTTCCAATGGAATGTATAATCCAATTACTCAGAGCGAAAGAGAGGCAGTGATCAACACGCAGATATCACACAGCACACACACTGATAAGAACATAGAAAATGTATTAGCTTTATTGTGGGGATACCTAACCTGGAAAAGCAAAAATGTAAGAGCAACAAGGTAGGTAACCGCCAATCCATGAACCAAGCGCCAAATAGCAGGATGTGGCCTAATAAGGACCCTGTAACAAAATATGAACCTTCATAAGGACCTCAATAAAATAACATCAAATGTGAAATGAAATATATGTAATCGAACTGATGCCACTCCATAATCTTGATTATGATTAATTAAGAATTCAATAGCCCATTTCAACTAAAACTTGTTCACCCCTTGGATAAACAGAATAACTTATCACAGAATCATAGTAGAATTGTTACAGTATCACCATTATCACCTTCCTTTTGTCATGTGTAACTCTGATTTTACCAAAATCCCGAACTGATCATATATTATGATTCATAATTCCTATTAAAAAAATTCGTCTAACAAACATACTATTTAAAAGTGATGAAGTAAGACTTAGGATTTGGCTGCATGCACACATTATTCAGCAATTCCACACTTAAACTGTGACAAAATATACAACCAAAATATTCAAAAGACCAAGTATATGATTAACTTACGTAGAAGGAGCTTGCAGCAAGCAGTAAGCAAGAAAAACTGCGATCATCGCCCATACGCCCCTATGAGAAGCCATGCACATGAGGTACTTAGCAATGTATCATAGTAAAACAGATTTTTATATGAGTATCACCACACACACACAAATATGTATATATATATATATAAGATCAAACCTTTTTACGGATGTAACAAGATCACTGGATGAACTGTTTTCAGGATAAATTGCTCCACTTGCCCAACTAGCACATACATCAAAACCAAAAAATAAGATGTTTATAGAACTATAAAATATATATACACAATACAAACACAGTTCACATGCTCCCAAAACTATGCCAGCATAAAGCAAGGCATAGTGGCTTCTAAGCAAAGCCTCAACCTTTATCTATTGGATTACAGGAATATCATTTTTGAACTGTCACTTTACTTGTTCACTTGTAAATACATATCTTATCTAAATGACATAGCATATTGTTGAATGTTTAAGTTAGCTAATTAACATGTTTAAGTTAACTAATTAAATTAGCATGACAATAATAAGATTGTTAATCAAATGCTTTAACTGAAGATATTGTCATTATAAATGAAGATTCTAGAAGTATTTGAGATTGATAAAAGGAACTAATTCAATCGAAATAGCAAGATAAGATACTTATGACGGCTTTCCTCAGAATCTGGCACTAGAATAACACGAATGTAAGGAAATTAGATCAAAAGGGATAGAGAAAAAAGTCTATGGCAGGGGCTATAATAAATATATTTGCATCACGAAGGACAAATTTGAAGAGGTCAATAAAGGTTTACAGTTTGTTAGATATGAACAATAAACCCATTAAACAATTAACTTGAGCCATATATTAAATATAATTTAGACGAGAACTACTCATCAGTACCATACTCACATTTAAACAAAAACATGCACAAAAAAGCAAGATGGGCAAAAAATTGCAGCACTACAGGAAAATATCAAGAAAAGGTCAGTAAAGGTTTACAACTTGTGAGGGATGAACAATAAAACTGAACAAAATATTAAATATTATGAGGAGAGACTGCTCTTCATTAGTACACTCACATTAAGAAACATGCACCAATAAGTAACATTGAAATGGTGCGAGGCTTATATGCCCAAGCCGTCCATGGATCGAACTCATCACCAACACCTGATATACTGACATCACCATTTTCTTTAACATGATCCTTTCTCTTCCCTCTTCTGTGACCATTAGGCTCCATAGAACTATTCAAAAGATGCAACTCCCTCACTGCAAATCATGAGGGGAAAAGGGAATATGTAAGTCAACAAAACTACAAAAGCATTTCTGGACCTGCCATTCATACCAAAGAACAATGCCATTTAATGTGTCGATATAACTAATAAAAGCCATATTAGTCACTATATGCCAAACGGTAATATAGTTGCGAGATGAGTTGGTTTTGAGAGAGGCAAGGAAGCCGTACATGGCACCAAGTGACAAGTCACTATTGTAAAGGCCTGCCTTAGAACTATAACATAGTCTGTATATGTCCTGCCAGTGTTAAAGCTAACTGACCAAAATAAGTCAGTGCCTGCACCACTTACAATTAACAGTCTCTACAGAAAAATTAAAAGGGGAGGTCGGAGGAGGAAATAGAGAGGGAGAGAAAAGTCACTTGCATTGATGTGGCAGCAGCAAACATGAGAAGTACGTAATAAATATATTGATAACTGAACTTGCAAGATGTACCCAAGTCTTACTAAAACACCTTGCTTACTTGTTATTAATCACATGCATGCAGATTATTTGTTTTTAGTGGCGGGGTAAATCTCATGGGTGGATGAAGTTCCTTTAAATCTAATAGTATAATAGCCTAAGAAAGCTAGCATATAAAGCCAATATATGGCAAAAAGTTTGAACAACGATGTTATTTATTTCCCTTTATTCATACGTCAATCCAAATCGACAAATACGCCTCTCAGGGTAATTCCTTATAATGCTTAAGAAACATGATATTCCCCATTGAATTCTCATGGGACTACAAAATAAGAGGTAAAAGTTGATGAGCATCATTCAGGATCTAAGAAATCTAGACAACAGTGAAGAACAGCTAGCCAATCTTTATCTAAAATAGGTTTGGTTCTCCTCCATGGGTTACTCTAGATGTGATATTTGAAACTATTCAATGACCCTACAACATGATGGTCCAGTTTCAAATTAATTTCCCTCATTATTTTTACAGTACAATCTTCGAAATATAGACAAGGAGAAAGACAGAAGAAACAAACGTAAAATCCCAAGTATAAGACCACTACAACATGATGGTCCAGTTCCAAATTAATTTCCCTTATTATTTTTACAGTACAATCTTTAAAATATAGACAAGGAGTTAGCCAGGAGGAACAAACATAAAATCCCAAGTATAAAACCACAACAACATGATGGTCCAGTTCCAAATAAACTTCCCTCATTATTTTTACAGTACAATCTTCGAAATATAGACAAGGAGTAAGCCAGGAGGAAAAATAAAACATAAAATCCCAAGCATAAGAATATATAAGACCACTACTAACCTACATCTAGTCGAAAACAAAACCAGTTACAGCTCTCAGACCGACATACAGCTTTAGGCTGTAGCAACCACCATCAAGAACTGCCAGACTTCAATCTAATACTTGCCTTATTTTAAAACAGCATAGGTTTTAATGCCGAAGCTACCCTTACAAGTTACACCATAAGTAACCACAAATTTTTATGACAAGTGGGTAACAGCCTATAACCTTATCAACTTAGGGTTCAAAATATGAAATCAACATTAGGGTATAGAACATGTAGGCTGATTTTGCATCTGACATTGAATTCAATGCCTGAATCTTATCCAGGTAAATGAATTGGACTCCTATATTTACTATACTTCAAAAACAAATAACTGACCCACAGTTCTTGAGCAATAAGAAAAATTCCTTTTGCCCATGAAAATTCTTCCAGTTATGAAAAAGGAAATTTTAAAAAATTTTACAACACAGCATGTAGATGAAAGAAGCAGGCATAGACCCACTAAGAAAAAATCCAGATTCACATGCAATTTAAGTCTCTAACTACCTTTCTAATCATATAACTACCAAACAATAAACACTGCTTAACTTAAGCAAATCCAACCCATTTGAACCTAAGCTGCTAAGAATTTAAACAAATAGTATTTGTATAATTTAAAAAGAATATAAAAGAACTGTAGATGGCTAACAAAAATTCAAAAAAGGACTCATCGGGATACTGTTCATTTACAAAATGAAATCATTGCATGTAACCAAAAATCATTCAAAAAAGCAATGAAATGACAGCAAAAGACGCCCCAAATATACTACTTTTATTAATTAAAACAGAAATGGCAATGTAGGAAAAAATATATATATATATATATATGAAATGACGTACTGTTGCTATAGATTCAAAAAACAGATTGAAAATAGAGAATAGAAGAAGAAGATGCAGAAACCGAAAATTAAACCCAAACGCAACCGTGTATTAATATTCGCAGATATGTATAGATATAGTGAGAGAAAGAGAAGTTAAAAAAAAAAAAAAAGTTGGGCTAGATAGAGAAAGGGCATTGTGTAAACTTACGTAGTGAGAGAGGGCTGACAGAGGAGCCCTAGCCGTACGAGTTGGAGGACGAGGAGATCGCAGCCGTTGAATCGAATCCGATTTCCTATTTAATCGGTAGCGCTGTTTAATTTATACTGAAAAGCTATTTCTATTACAGAATCAGAGAAATAGAGTTGTGGAAATCTGGGAATGTGATTAGAACTGAGAAGAGGAAGAAGAAGAAGAGAAGGAACCAAAAAATCAGACTGATTGATTGAGTTTTATACTTAAAAAGACGAGATTCTCTCTTCTCTCTCTTAGAAAAGTCCTTTTTTGCGACAATAATAATAATAAAATAAAATAAAAATCTGAATGAGATTGTAATGATAAGGATGATTGATGTTCAAAATTTCTTTCCGTGTTTTCTCTTTTGTGGCAGTGTTTGGCTCAGAAGAAAATCAGAGAGAAAGTGAGGGAAAATGAGAGGAAAGGTGCATCAACAGCGGCGAAAAGGCGACGATGACACCATGAATTAATTACTGCAAATCAATGCGAAGAGAGTAAAGCACAGTACGATGGTCAAAGCTAGAGATTTGAAATATGATTTGTTTTTTCATTTTTATTTTATTTTTTAAAGATATTATTACACATGAGTTCATGAGTCATGACATGTATGTATGTATGTTCTGTAGGCGAGGACGGCTCTAGTACGTTATGACGGAAATGCCCTCGAGAGTTGGTGTAATTACGGCATATTCAGATTCGGATCCGGATCCGGGTCGTGTAATATTTTTGTGTGTCGTTTTGTTGGTTTGGGTTGAATATTGACCGTGTTTGTTATCTGTGGCTATCATTTGCTTCATTGTGAAGGTATTGATTAGCGGTCATAATGTGAGAAGTGGAAGGAAATATGGGAAGGTGGAGAGAAAAAGAGTGGACAGTTTTTTTTTTTTTTTTTTC